>JANTPZ010015700.1:0-10515 GCA_025593235.1 Vachellia pachyceras | reverse complement strand
GCCAGTGACGTGAGAGAAAGCAGGAGTCTGAGTGGTCAGTGGAGAGAGTGTCTCGAGGCTTCAACTCTTCGTCTTCAGTCAATCAGTCTTCCTTCTCGGTTCTGGACTTCTGGAGTTTTTAAAATTTAAAATAAAAAATAAAAAGAAAACGGGCTAAGCCGCCAGCCCGCGGGTTAGCCCGATTTCAACCCTGGCCTGTTTAAATCGGGCCTGTGCAGCCCGATTTTTTACGGGCCTCAAATTTCCCAACCCTAACCCTGTTCAGCCCGCGGGTTGGCGGGCTCAACCCGCGGGCTGAACCCATATTCCCACTACTAGATACAACTTAACCTAACATTTTATGAATAAGAATATTATATATTTTTAAAATATGACCTATAAATAGAGGGAAAAAATTTCTAACTCAATTTAGAATATTAGATGTTGATATATGCTTTTAGAAGAAGGGGTACTTAATCAAAAAATATTATTTGTATTTTACTTTTTGGCACAGAAACAATCATCTATTAATCTCTCTATATATAAATAACCTCTTACTGTGAATATATAAGCTAATTAGGGGTTAAATTTGATTCTAAATATAAAGACATCAAATTCAATTTGTCTCATAAATTCAAAACTTTTTCTTAAAGTATCAACATTCATTACACAAATAAAGGGGTTTTACATCCAAAAATAGGTATAATTAAATGTCATTTTATGAAAAACAACACATATTTATTACAAATAATTAATTCAACTAATTCTTTAATATTTATAAGTTAGTTATCTAACTTTCATGTTACGGCTTGTTTGGTACGAGGGGAGGGGAGCATAGGGAAAATTTTTTTGAGACAGATGTGGAAAAACATAGTAGGAAGGATAAAGCTAGTTTTAATTAATTTTTCTTACTTTTTAATAAGAGTGTTCATGGTATGGGATGTGAACAATACATGCTTGTTCCGCATCTAATCCCAAAATAAACAAGGGACAACAAATTCGTGTCGTGTCCCATGCCATTCCTGGTCGTATCCCGGAGGGATGGAGGAAAAAGAAGCAACAAGAGATTTTATCTAAAGAATATGACATGGAGTCATGAGAGACCACCCATGCTATGACATCACAACTATGGATTCCGATGACGGAAGTAGAGTGTTAGTGGTGGCGGTCAACGAACGTAAAAGAGATGCCTTGTGGAGATAGAGACTACATAAGCATGGTGTGGATGGTGGATTAGGATGAAAAGATTAGGACTTCACCATCTTCTTTTGTGGGGGACTTTGGTTGCATTGTCCATTTCCTTGTGGGAGGAGGAAGAGTTTTGGCCCTTTCAAAAGAACAAAAGGAAAAAAATATGAGAATCTTACAATGGAGGAGAGCAAGTGAAGTGTTGGGGAGGTGAAAGAGAATATGACCAATGAGAAGAGGGCCCACGTGAAGAATGAGAGAGAAATGAG
The DNA here is from genome assembly GCA_025593235.1 of Vachellia pachyceras. Classification (NCBI taxonomy): domain Eukaryota; kingdom Viridiplantae; phylum Streptophyta; class Magnoliopsida; order Fabales; family Fabaceae; genus Vachellia; species Vachellia pachyceras. The sequence goes on along the minus strand of JANTPZ010015700.1, from coordinate 9,079 downwards.
GGGTTAGGAATGCAATTCTTTTGCAAATGATTAAATAATTTATAAGTATGATTTTTAAAACTAATTTTTGGACATTTTAATTAAATTAGATTATTTTGGTTAAGGGCTAGTTTGGACGTCCTTTTGATAATAATTTTTGTAGATTCTGAGGTAAAACTTAGGTTTTGAAAAATAGATTTTGGAGAATAACTTTTACGGATTCCGAGGTAAAACCTAAGTTTTGAAAATGTGATTGTGTTTGGGAAGTTTTGGCTTTTATGGATTTTAAGGCAAAAAATTATTTAGGAAAAATGAAAGACAAAAAAGAAAAAGTAGGAAAGAGAAAATTTATTAGGAGAGATGGTGTGATTTGATAAGAAAATATCTTTTTTAAAACATAGGTTTCAAATTGAGGTTTTGTATCTAAAATAGCTTTTTTGAACATTGTGTGAATACTTGGACAAAACTTAGATTTTGGGATGAAACCTAGGTTTTGGGAACTGAAACCAAACAAGCTAAAAACCAGTTTAACCCAAAGTCATCTCCAATTTAACCTACTAACCCTTGAATCAATATCTCAATCGATTTATTGACCGACCGATTTTTTTGAACCTTCTTGCATGCTTATTTGATTGAATCTGAACCTTATTTTGAGTAGGGAACCTTTGTGTTAAAGACTTAGGACGCAAAGACAGTGTTGAGCATGATTGACTGAAATTTTGGGATTGAGAAACAATGGTCAAAATATACTATTCTCGCTTGTAACTGATATTTGAATCGGACTTTACATCTTAAATGTGTTTTTCTTTTGCCAACGTACATCTTAAATGTGTTAAGCTCACTTAAATAATGATCATACAAACGATACAAGACATTTGACTCTTTGTGACATGGCTTCATGGTGTCCATCATCAGGAAATATATCATCAAAAGCAAACTTCAAATACTTTATTTTATCTCTAAGATCAAGTACCATTCCAATGGCTAACAAAGGATTGTGTCTTCCTAAGTCCCACTATTACGTGTTATATTTACAGTCTTCAAATATTTCATCTTCTACACATTCGTGCTTTCTTGTTTATTAGGCGATGCACCTATGGTCTGAGGTTCAGTTTCAACATCTGCTTCACCTCTTTGAGCTTTTTCTTGAGAGCCATGTCTAATTGAGGTCATCTTTCTGCATAAAGTTCAAAGGATAAGCCCCAAAACATCTTAATTATGGTAAAGTATAAAATCTTAGTAAGTATATAAAAAGTGAAAACCATGTTTGTAAAGCATTGGGATATGTTCCATTAAGTACATTCTTTTTTTATTGCCTTTAACCATCTGGTTCCAATATTTTTTCTGGACCCTATTACCAGATATCTAAACAACCAATCAATTTGGTTGAGCACTTGTGAAATCCTTCATGAAGCAATCTCTCCCAACAAAGCTTAGAGCTACTGCATCCAGAGCTCAAATTTGAGACCTCATGTATGCTGGTTGGATACCCTTACCAATTCAACCCAAACGCTTGTTGGTATTACTATACTATATTCTTATCTTCTAGTATTTTGAAAGTTTATGAGACTCAGGGAGATTTCAATCCTCCATACTCTCTAACAAAAATGTCCTGATTATCCTATCTTGCATATTGAGCGTGGACAATTTTCTTTTTTTCCATAACCCATTATGATATAATTTTATAGGATTCATAAGAAAAGGCAATTGAATCATTTTCATTGGAAAGAGTATGAATAACGTAGCATTTCCGACGTATGCAAGTATTTCACTTATATTTTTGTACATAAACAAGTATTTGTACAAAATATACAAGAAATTCCACTATTTATCAGCCATGCATTGTACGACCCATCTTGATTTCCATGATGATGAACAAGATAACAATAGTGATTAGTTTAGCACTAAGCTTTTGTTTTTGAAGTTGTACCATTCCTTTGTACCTCATACATGTATGGTTTTGCCTTGGGCCCAGTTGAATTAAAAACTAGAAACTCCTAAAGAAATGAAGGGACTACAAGGAATTAACAACAGAATCCAATTAAGGACACCAATTCATGGAAAATTCTAGTAAGTATGGAAGAAAATAGGTCCCTTTCTCTGCTTATCTTTCATTTTTTTCCCCTGGCTGCTACTACACGCACTTTTAATTTATGCCAATGAGGATATAATAATATGTGTATGTATATGATATCATATATTATTGGTCAAAAAAGGGAAGGGAATAATTAAAGAAGGCAACACTAACCAAGAGTACAAGGAGCCAAAAAAATAAATAAATTTACAGAGAATATCTATTGCTCCTTTACGAAAGTTTCGGGCTAAAAATGATCTTTAACTCTACTAACATGTAAATTACTTGTTCTAGAAGAAGCTACAGAATAAATATGGCGTTTCGTTTTGATTCCCGGAATCAAATCTTCTCCTAGGGACCAACTGAAGAATATTGAAGCTAACCAAGAGTGCAAGCATTGACTAGTTTGCACGCACTTTTGGTAAGTTGTTTACTTGCATATTGCTTCCATTAAACAATACATTACATTTGAAAGAAAAAAAAAATGTAAAAACACAACCAGTTATGATATCCCTATGATTTTTAATGTGAGAAATAGATAACAAATTGAGGGGCGTAGTTTATTTCATAAGTTTGGAAGTCCATTTGAGAATAACTTTTACGGAGTTTGAGATAAAATATATGTTTTGGAGAATAGATTTTAGGAGAATAACTTTTACGGATTCCAAAGTAAAACCAATATTTTGAAATGTAATTGTGTTTGGGAAATTATTGACTTTTACGGAGTTCAAGATAAAAGGTAAGTAAGAAAAATGAAAGACAAAGAAAGAAAAAATATGAAAGAGAAAATTTATTATAAGAGAGATTATGATTTGACAAGAAAATAACTTTTTTCAAAATCTATATTTTGTTATAAAACCCAGATTTTAAAAAAAATAAGTATTTGGACAAAATCTATATTTAGGATCATGATCCCAAATTACATTTAGGACGGGAGAAATACATTGTATAAACATTTGCAAATTGCTGATAACACCCATTAAGAACATGTGCTAATTTCTCAGTGTTATCAAACAGAGAAGACAAACACAGACACGTAAATAGTGACATATATATTTGATGGTAGATGATTCTTTTGAGCTATCAAACAAATTGTTCTAGACGGGACACTTTTCTTCTCTTCAATCTTCTTCTTTTTTATTTCCTTTTATTCCTTTGTCGCATTCCAAAAAAAGAGGAAAATTACATTTCAGTGTCATTTTTAACCTTATATTTGGAAATATATTCTTACAGCATGACAAAGTGTTTTGGCCAAGTCTTAATATGTAAGCATAAGTAAATTTGTTTTTGAAGTTTGAAATTTAAATGTAGGAATTCTTAATTGGTGAAACCAGAGAGCCAAAAATTTTGTAAAATTAAAAAACCCAAGTGTCCCATAAAATTAGTGGGCTAAAGATGCACTTTTTCTGACTCAAAACCATATAACTTAAACAAGAAACCATTAAGAGTTGGGTTTATCAATAGGGGTTAATATCTCACAATTTGGTGAATTAAGGTTTAAATTTTTGTTGCTAAAGATGCCTACATTTATTATTCGACAGTGTTCGAATGAGATTGTCTATAGTAAGACGATATACATATTTAGTGAAAAACTAGCACAAAGAAATACTGATATTTGTGGCCAACAAAAGTTGCTCTAAATGGTGAGAAGCTAATTTATAACTCACAAAGTCATGAATTTAAATATTGCTGCCATAATCAGATTTCTCTTGCAGTTTATCCATGTCTTCCATGTTCTCATATGGGTCGATTTGTCGGTCCCATTTTACATTTTTTAACTATTAAAGTGAAATCTGACTTCGTGGTTGATCCATGTCTTTTGGGGTGATGTTAGCAGTGGCAGAGCCAGGATCCTAGATCAGTGGGGGTAATTTTTTATTTTCAAATAAATGACAATAATCTTACAAGTATAAATAATTTGAGTGGATTTAAATCTTAAAAATCAGTTGGTGTAAAATAAAAATCTAATAGATATTTTCATATACACCCAAATTTTAAGTGGGGGCAATTGCCCACACTCATCAATATGTGGCTCCGCCGCTGATGTTGAGTAAAAAGAAACTTTCAAGGGCAACATTCAATAAAATAAAACTTTTAAGTATCCGTTGCTCCTCTACAAAGATTTTCAGGACAAAAATGGTAAGTAAGCATGGTTATTGTAGCTAATTAGAATCATATCTAACATAAGGTTCCACACGACAAACATGTAGGGCTCATATAGGAACCCATCTCAGAACCTAAGTTTTGTTTAATTACTCACATTTTTTTAAAATTTAGATTTTGTAGGTTTTGAAAAAAGTTATTTTCTTATCAAATCACATTATTTTTCATAATAAATTTTCTCTTTCATCTTTCTTCTTCATTTCTTTTTCTTCTTTCCTACTTACTTTTGCATTGGAATCTGTAAAAGCTATTCTCACAATAACTTCCCAAACATAGGGCTTGTTTGGAAACTCATTCTGAAACCTAGGTTTGGTTTCAAAACTTAGGTTTTACTTCAAAACCGAGGTTTTGTCCAAGCAAAAATTTTTTCCCAAAAGCTATTTTGGTTATAAAACCTCAATTTGAAACCTAAGGGCCCGTTCGGGGTGGTGTTGAGTTTTTGGTTTTTGGTTTTAAAATGCAATTTTGAAAACAAAACATGTTCGGCTAAAATGGGGTTGAGTTGGTTTTTAACACAATTTCAAAACAGATTTTATCCAGATTTGAAAACCATAAAAATAGGTTTTCAGATTTTAGTTTTAGTTTTGAAAAATTTATTACTCTTCCCGACGATATTTCTCCTTCTCTTTTCAACTTCTTTCACTCAACCATCATCACCTTCCCTGCCCCCAATTTTGCCTCTCCCACTCCCAACTTTGGTTCCAACTCCGCCCCTCCGACTCTGATTCCACCTTATTCGAACTCTAATCCTCCTCCGCTATTGGCACCCGCAACAAATCCAAGCCCACCCACACCACCTAAACCGATAATAAAAACCAGCCTCCATCTGACTCTAACCCCAATACTCCTCTGGCCTTTATTGCAGCAGCCGCCACCTTCTTCTCCGAGTGGGGTGGTCCCCCTTTGAGCCCTTCCAGCCATCGCCAATCATTTTTTATATTTTTATTTTTTATAATTATTTTATTTTTATTTTTATCATTTGATGGTGCATAGTTGACTTGACCTACTTTACCTATTTCTAATTTACAACACCTTTTTCAAATTGAAAACCAAAAAAACCTAAAATCAAAAACTAGTTTCAGTTTTTAAAAATTTTAAAACTTAAAACTCAAAACCATCCCGAACGAGGCCTAAGTTTTGAAATCTAGGTTTTCTCTTTCATACTTTTTCTTCTTTTTTCTATTATTTAATCTTTCCTCTTTCCTACATTTTCTTTCTTCTCTTTCCTCTTTCATACTTTTCATTCTTTCTCTTTCCTCTTTCCTATCTACTTTTTTGTCTCGGAATCCGTAAAAGCTAATAACTTCCCAAACATAAATCACTTTTCAAAACTTAGGTTTTGCCTCGGAATTTGTAAAAGCTATTTTTCGAAATATATTCTTCAAAACCTAGGTTTTGCCTCGGAATCTGTAAAAGCTATTTTCAAAATCATATCCAAACAAGCTCATAATCACCTTTTCAAAACCTAGGTTTTGCCTCAGAATCTGTAAAAGCCATTCTCCTAAAATTTATTCTCCAAAACCCAGGTTTTACCTCGAACTCTGTAAAAGTTATTATGCACCGAACCTCCAAACAAGCTGTTATTTGACTGTCACTGGAATAAAATGCATCATTGCTCTATTTTTAACATGGAGCCAGAAAAATAAATAAATTTATGAGTACCCATAGCTCTTTCACAAAAGCTTTCAGGTAGATATGCTTTCACAAAATAAATGATCTTGAACCTACCAATGCATATGCTTGCAAATTACTTGTTCTACAAGAAGCCACACACAATAAATATGGTGTTACTTTTTGATTCTTGGCATCAAATCTTTCTTCTAGGGACCTACTGAATATTGAAGCTAACCAAGAGTACACGCATTGACCAGTTTGCACACACTTTTGGTAAGAGTTCTACTTGCATATTGCTTCCATTAAACAACACATTGAACTTGGCCCAAAAAAAAGTAAATGCATATGATTTTTAATATGAGAAATATATAACCAATTTAATTATACTAAGGAAATTAGTTAAGTTATAAAATATTATTCAATGTAACCCATTAATTAGCTTTTATATTAAAAAAAAGAATTAGCAATGCCTGAATGGATGTAGTATTATTTCTTAAAGCTAAGGGTTTGTAAAGTATCTCAGAAATTAAAAAAAATGAATTAGGGATGCAAAATTGCATATTTGATAGTGTGTTTGTTTGGGAAAGCTTTTTCCCAACAGTGCATGCAAGTCAAGATAAAAAACATCTTTAAATCCGTAAAAAACATCTCAATATCCGTAAAATCATCTCGGAATCCGTAAACTCCTTTCTCCCAACGGATTCCCAAATACACACAGTGTGCATGTTAGGGAAGAACTTCTTCGCAACAGTACACGCAAGTCAAGAAAAAATCATCTTGAGATCTGTAATAACCATCTTGAAATCCATAAAAACTATCTCGAAACCCATAAATTCTTCTCAGAATCCATAAACTCATTTCTCCCAACGGATTCCCAAACACACACAGTATCTATCTTTAACTAAAAAAAATGAATTGAGGAGATATAACAAGGAAAGCTTGCTAAAACTCTGTATCTGCAGAATTTATTACTCAAATGTACATAAGGATCTGGATGCTTAAGCAAGTGTAAATCTTATTTAATTATGTATCAATATGTTGCTAATAGATTTCACACGGTTGGAGAAGAGCTGCACTCAATGAATCAATATATGTTGCACATGGGTATTTAAACAAATTTCGAGTACTTTAGGCAATAAATTTTATAATGAGAGGTTTTCAATAATTTTCCCAAATAACAATTATATATACCAAAAATTAATGACAACTAACTTTCATAATATTTCAAGAAAAAAGAATTATAATCAATAAACTCCTTTAGTAGTCATAAATGTAAGATACAATTTCTAGTATAATTGATTTTGCAAACTATAAGACAGAAGGAATATATCACATGAACAACTGTGAATTGCTGTTAGCCCTGTTTGAGAATTATTATGGGGAGTCCAAACGTACGTTTAATAGTGTTTTTCCGTAAAACGATATAATCTCCTTTACATATTTATCTCGACTTGCGTAAAAGTACATCTCTACCGCGTTCCCAAACGAGTCCAATAACACCCTTTAAAAACATGTGCTAATTTCTGAGAGTTAACTTCAAAGCCAATAAGGAACCAGAGAAGAAACAAAGGCACGTAAATAGTGACAAATTATATCGAGGCATCTATATGCATATATATATATATATATATATATTTGATAGCAGATGATTCTTTTGAGCTATCAGACAAATTGTACTAGAGGGAGACTGATCTTTTCTTCCTTTTACTCCTTTGTCGCATTCCCAAAAAGAGGAAAAATTATATTTCAGTATCATTTTAACCTTATATTAGGAAATATATTCTTACAACATGGCTAGTGTTTTGGCCAAAAAGAAAAACATGACATGAAACAAAAAATTTAGACTTTTTCCCCAAATAATATTAAGCACACTTAAGTACAATCAGAGAATGTTTTTCTCAGCGTGATGATACCTTTTTTTTTTCTTTTTTAAGTGCTAAAAAGTTTCTTTAATATATGTTGGTGGCCACCGATTAAGGATGACATTTTAGTGTAATCATAAACATTGTAAGTCTTATATATATATATATATATATATCTGTGTGTAAAAGTATAGACTCAAGCAAGTCGGCAAATCCCCTCTCTAAGAAATTTCTAAAGATTTTTTTATACCAATCATTGTTAGTTTAAAAAATTAAACTTGATAGGTAAGGAGTAACTAAAAAAAATTAAACTTAATATGTAAATATCATTGCCTTTAGTAAGATATACATGTGTTTAGTAAAAAAAAATTTGAACAACAAACTACTAACATTTCCTGCCAACAAAGATTATTGCAGATGATGAGAAGCTGACTCATAATTTATAAGATTGTAAATTTAAATTTTACTGCGGATTATAATATGACTTCTCTTATGGTTGATCCATGTCTTCCATGTTCTCGTATGAATTGATTTGTCGATCCCCCTTTACATTGTTAAGCTATTTAAGTGAAATTTGTTTTGATAATTTTTTTTATAGGGTAAGTGCAGAGTTTTGATAGTTTACAACGTGAGACCAATTACATGGTGCTATGGGATAAAAACAAAACCACGAGAGAATCTAAGCTTCACTTTTCAAAGTCACACTCTTTGAATAATCACTACAATATATGTGTGTGTGTGTGTGTGTGTGTGTGTGTGTGTGTGTGTGTGTATTAGCTCTTATGTTAATTTATCCACGTGCTGTTTTGAGGCGCAGAAAGTTAAAGAGAAGAGAAAGTGGAGACGTGTAGAGAACATAAACTGAAGAAGAAAATAGGAGATTTGAAAATGCAAGTACAGAGAATTAATGAGAGAATAAAATCCAATGCAATTCATCCACCTTTGATTTCTGTTATTTGTCAAACCAGGAGGCAACTTAGTAGATTTCCCATATCCAAAAGAAAGAGACAATTTAAAAAAAACCATCTTTTTCTATAGAATCAGAAGGCATATTATATTATTTGTGAAGATATATCATGGGGTATTATTTAGGGAATAAAGTTGTATACTGTTCAATTTACATGCATGTACTTGGGAATCAGATCAGGAATGTTCTTTCTTTTCCCCCCAATTTTGGTTTGGTCCATTCTCAGGGTCAACGATCAAATCTGTGTAGTGAGTGATTTTCACTAGAAGGAAAAACACCAGAGATTTTGACATCTGCAATCTTGCACTTACAGAGAATTTATTTGTTAGTTAAAGACTCACACCATATGATGTATGACTAATTTCTAGAAGATCTTAGCTCAAATTCTGTGCCTACATATATAAAAACTTAAAAAAAAAA
>JANTPZ010015697.1:0-10455 GCA_025593235.1 Vachellia pachyceras | reverse complement strand
GGAAATGAACTTTTTGATCATTAATACTCCTCACGCACTATTTATATGGTAGAAATATAAAGTTTTATTCTGTTATATTTATAAGCGATGCCATTTACTGTATATTGACTTTGTTTTCACATCTTATATATGGTAGATATTAAACAGAGATAAAGTTGAAGTATTGTTAAATTTCAAGGTAAAATTAATTAGGTTTAAGGCTTTTCTTATTGGTCTATGTGAAACATGCTAAAATTGATTTATAAATAGAATAAAAGGATTAAGTCATATCATTGAATTTTTTATATGAATGTACAATCTTACTTTTTATTTAATTTTGCATTGACTTTCTTTTTATCGATATAATGTATATTAAATAGATATCAAATTGAAAACTTATTACATTATAATAATGAATTAATAAAATTTAAGGTTCTCTTTAATCTATATGCAACATAGAGTATATACGGGAGGTAACTTGTGAACTGGAGGATGAGAATACGTTGGTGTAGAAATAAATGCTTTAACGTTGGTGTGGTGATGTTAGGTGGAAATAGATAGGGAAATTTAGGCTCAAGTCTCATAGAAGGAAGTTATTTATGAAAAAGTTCTAAAAGGTTGTCAATGACAAATCGATGAGCACCATTGATAAGTGGAAGAACTGCCATTAGCAACATTTAAAACCTTTCAATAAATAACTCGTTAGCGCGGGACCTTACAATAAATCTCACGTATAAACATGTGTTTGTGTGTCTTCAATCGTTGTACGCTCAAATATCATCTGCATGTTACATATTTTTGCTGCTACTTACTGACAGCTCTCTTCCTCTCTCTAGATCTATCAAAGTACCACGTAACATGTACCCCTCCATATCATTAATATATTACGTACACGGCTACATTAATTTGCACCAGTAATCATATCGTTTTGATCACATTAGTAAAATTTCATCATTTTGTTGACTTATTAATAAAGAACATTTTACATAGTTTGATAATGATCGGATCTAACTGAGACAGGTAGCTATGCAAAAAAAATCGCACATAATAAGATTTGATTGGAGAATTGAACACAATCAATATAAGAAAATGGACATAAGTTTTATCCATTTTAAAATTAAAGCCATGAATCGTATAATTTTAATAAAGTTATTGGGAGATCTGTATAATTCACCGGTCTTGTTGGGAATGTAGCTGGCACTTAAGAGAAAAAGATAGCAAATTGGAACACTAGTGATAAAAGCAAGACTACATATTTAGATGAATTCTATTACATGAAAATATTTAAAAATTTAGAATTAAATGTAAGACTTGTTAATAATTACGCATATAAGTATTCATTTAAAATGTGTAAAAATAAGTTGGAGATTTTTTTTATATCAAGAATTAATGTTGGAAAGGATGGACGATATAAAATGGTGTATATAGCAGTTATGAGCATTTAACATGAAAAGGAAAAATGAGGCCGAGTCAATTGTGAATGATTTGATGTTCACACAATGTTAGATGGCCGGGCCTTACGTAGTCATATATAATAATATATGCACGAAGTTGTTTCCCAAAAGAAAAGTACATGCATGAGGAAAATCTCAAGGAAATACTTTTGAAATTTGCAAAAGAAAAATCAAGATGCTAAAATTCTATAACATCAAATCAGGATGATTAGACTGGTTCACTACCAGAAAAATACCATTTCCCGTCATTAAAATGAGAGTCATTAATATTTTCCGTCACTGAATAGAAATTTTTTGATGGAAAATAGTCATTTAGTGATGGATTTTTCGTCACTAAATTGCATTTTTTTGCAGTGGTTTAAGATTTTGAAATGTTGTCCAAATACATCATGTTTAAACTTTTTTCTTGGACAAAAAAAAGCTTATCAACATTATTTACCAACTGGTCATGACCGGCTGTTGGTGTTGGAGTTCTAGCTCCAACTGGTCAAAGGTGTTTCAAATCTATTCTGCAGCCATCGTGATTTGAGATTATGGAACTTCAGTATCCTTATTTTTCCTTTAGAAATTTCAAGGGCCTTTTGTGGGAATTCCCCCGTAAAATATACCTACATATATATATGTATGTATCTAGGTATATTTATAATATCGGTGTATCATAGCATGCCTCTTTGTACTTGTCTCTACCAAAAAGGAGATGCATGTGAAATTAGGTTATCAATCATTGCTGTCGATGGAGATATTGTTACAAGACGTGTGTGGTCGAAAAGCTAGCTAAATAATTGAAAAGGAAAGAAATTCCGATTAAATATTTTTAATTGAGAATATATTTTCCTGATAGCATTTTTTTGTTTTGATGAAAATTGAATTTTTTGTATTATTCATGCATTCAAAGAGAATATAGATAGATATATTGGACCGAGAGAATCACACAAACACACATATTTTTCTTACTATATTATTTCTCTGAATGCTATATAGCTTTATTTTTTAGCCAACTATTGCACCGTTTTAGCAACACGTTTGGCACCCTCAAAAGCACGTTCAACAATGTTTTTCCACAAAATGAGATAATCCCATCCACATATTTACCTTGATTTGTGTAAAAGTACTTCTTCACCGCTTTACCAAACGGACCCTATATATAGCTTCATGAATGTAAAGGATTCGGATAGGTTTGTGTGGTAATATTCATCATGTTTAAACGAGCTATTGAGAGTTATATATATAGTTATTAGAAGGAGATGCTATATAAAAATTGATAGCGTAAATATACAGAAGCTATTTGGAGTACTAGCCATTATCATATCTGTTTTCTTCTCCGATTCACAGATCTCAGATCCTGTCATGAATGATGAATACAGCTCTGGCATGCATAGGACGGTTTGTCTGATTGTGATGTGTGCGTTGCCTCGCTTTGTGGCTTTCCGTTTTGTCATGTTCATCTTGGTAATGTTGTTACAACTTTCACCATATGAATAATTCTAGGTAGGGTCTGTTTTAAATCATGTGGGATAAATTCTAAATTAAACTCACATATGGCCATATAGAAGATCCTACAACATTATGCAGCAGCAGCAGCAAAAGACTTGAAACATGAATACCACTTGACATAGTTATATGATTTGAAGCAGAAATCCACAAGGCTCATTATCTTAAGATAAGAGCAACTAAAAACACAAAACACATTAATATCGATCAGTTTATCATGAACAATTGATCTAAAAGCCATGTTGGACACATGAATATCTTAGGATAAGGCGTGTTGGACACAGTGATGACAAATGAGAAAAGCCATGATCCGCAAGGGAATCCTTAGAGAATAATTGCAGCTAAGCAGCTTGTTTTAAATCAAACTTGAATATCGATCAGTTTATCATGAACAATTGATCTAAAACTGTATGTAACACAGCGCAAGTTTGCCTGTAATCATTCAAATTAAAACACACACTCACAAATCAATTCGCATGTCTCAGTTTAATTCAGAGATGGACAGAAAACTCTTCAGGGAATTGAAAGGTGAGTAAAAAGTCAAAAGCACACGTGATAGCGTGAGTGCAAGAAAATGAGGAATAACGTAGTGGAGGCTAGATAGAAAACAGGTGAATATGATGAGAAGGAAGATATTTGTTGTGAGGAAGGAAGAAGCTAAGTCCCAAGTTGCAAGCACGATGTGAGGCATACACTACGTACATCGCATTAAATAGACGTCGTTATTATCTCAATAACTTGGGGATTTCAGTAGTTTGGTGCTTTTATTTCGGAACATTGTCACTCAGTGGATTGATTTGATATCTTCATATATGTATCCCCTCTTTGTCCTATCTAGTACTCCTCTCTCCCTTCTCCCTTTAATGCCTCCGTTATATTTCGCTTTCCATTTCCACCCCCGGTTAATTAAGTGTAACTATCATTTTAACCTCTCGTAATATCTTATTAGTGGATTTGGGTATATATACTTTGTTTCTAGGGAATTAAACAGTGGCGGAGCCAGGACCTAAGAGCAGGGGACAACTTTTTTATCTTCAAGTAAATGACAATAAGCTTACTAGTATAGATAATTTGAGTAGGTTCAAATCTTAAATATCAGTGGGTGTATAATAAAAATCTAATAACTATTTACATACAACAAAAATTTTTCAGTGGGGGCATTTGCCCACCCTGGCTAATACGTGGCTGCACCACTGGAATTAAAGCATGTAAATGTGTACACACTAAATTAGAAATTCATATACATACATGTCTGTATGTGTGTGAAGGAGTGGTAACTTGAAAATTACTGTATGTGAGGGTGAGAAGTGAGATTAATGGGCAACTGTGTTGTGAAAATATGAAAGGAATGGATGGGGATGTGTGTGTTTGTGTCCACTTCATTTGATGTGAATCGAACAACATGTCACTTTCGAGGATGTTGTGTTTCTTTGGGGCCTTATTTTACAACATGTGAGGATTGTACATATGGTTGGGACAATTACTCATACCAAATCATACTATTATTATTAATTATTAGGGGGATATCTAATTATTAAACACACATGATCCCCAACAATTCCTCCTCTTGCCAACTTGTGTGTGTGTATACTATAAGGATGGCATTTAATTAATGCCCATCATGTAATTAGATTTATGTACAAAGATTTTGAAAGAAATTAAACGTGGCCTTTAAATCTACAGGAGTGATTAAATCACCCTCATCAAACGCAATCCCTAATTCGAACTCTGTTAAGTTACATAACAATGTTGTCATCATGGATCGGGGTAAGGTAGAATTTGAGCGCAAAGCTTTTTTTGCCTAGAGTGGGGGAAACGGTTTATCGGGCCCGTTTGGAAACGCGGTAGAGAAGTACTTTTACGCAAGTTGAGGTAAATATATGAAGGAGATTATCTCATATTGCTGAAAACATTGTTGAACGTGTTTTTACCTTTTAGAAATGTTATTCCAAACAAACTCATTATCTCCTGATATTACAACTATTTACCCATTACTTTTCACGTCTTTGTGTTTGTCACTTGTGATAGATTGGGTATATCTATTATCACTAGGTGTGAAATCAAATTTCCAATCTTTATTTCATTGAAAGAATTACTCATATTTAATATTAAACAGTGTTTCAAATGTAATTATCTCTAATATGACAATACAGGAAGACATCACTTTTTTTGTTTTAAAAAAAGTCAAGTCCACGTATATCTCCAAATAACATACGTTGATCACATTCAGCAATTAAGGGAAGATAAGGTTAATAACTGGGTCACAAAGGAATGCTCATTCGATCAATCAATATTTTGGGTGGAATGACAGAAATGTCCATATTAGCTAAACTTCTCCTTTATTAAATTAAATATAAAGGCTTACACATTTCAACCTCATCACAGCATTTCTTTCCCATTCAGATCTATTCTCTCTCTTTTTCATACATTTTCCTTAATAATATTTTTAGTATCTAATTAAACGGATACTAAACGATGATGATTCATAATACACCACCAACCACAAAAGAAATTGATAACAAGTTGGCGCACCTCTAGTCATTTAACTTCATACAATTTTTTTTTTTAAAAAAAAGTTTATGAAGCATCTTGAATTTTTTAACCCTAACCCCATTAAAAATGTTGACATTAAGATTTTTAGATGTTAATAAAACATTTTTAAGGTTACTTTTTCAAAGTACCAATAAATACTGCTGCAGAAAGTCATCATTTGAGAGGCGTATTATAAAATTAATTAGCGAACTAGCAAATTAAAATTTTAGATAAAAACAGAGGATTACACCGGCACTCTTGCTTAACAGTTTATACAGTCATTTTTTTTGCAAAGTCTTACTAACTGTCCCCAGTGATTAATATATATCATAATTTTTTGAGTGGAGTGATTAATATTATAATTTAATAAACTTATTGGCCATGGGTGTTTCGTGTTTGTTGTGGCTATGCGTATGCATCTACGTCAAGGATATAAGAAAAATAATATAAAATGATCAGGAATAGATTATTTTAAGTATATGTCTTTAAACATTTGCAATAAAGATGAACCTGATGTCACGTTTCATATAATATACATTTAAGTAATCGTTTTTATATTATTACTTAACATAATGGTTATCTAATCCAGCAAAACCTAGCCATAATATATATAGATCCAAGAATGTAAAGGAAGCACACCTTTTGCATCTTTTCAAGATAGATCTTCCTTTATTTTATTTTATTTTTGCCAAAAGATAGAGCATCCTATAACAAGGCAATTTGTGTCATTAGATTGCTCCAAAATAATTAATCCACTCATAATTTCAGGCAAATCTTGATTAAATCGTGCTTCTTTCCCCTCCGTGTTCCTTTTTTCCCAATAATCTCTCTCTCTCTTTCTCTCTCAAAACAGAAAAAAGTAGCATGTTTGAGAGCGTAGTAAAAAAGTACTTTTATGCAAGTTAAGGTAAATATGTGAATGATGTTATTTTGCTTTACAAAAAAACACTGTTAAACATTCTTTTGATTTTTGAAAATGTTCCAAACAAGCCGCGAATAGTGTGTGAAAGTAGTCTGATATTACTGTCAGAATCCGTATTTAAAATACGGCAGTTTTTAAAAATTACAAAATCTAAAATTTATATATTTTGTTATATATTAATTTATAAAATAAATAAATTAATTAAAAATAATAAATATAAATATTTTAAAATTATATATTTAACTTTTTTAATCTTTTAAAAAAATTAACTAAGGTTATAGGTTAGAATACCCGATAAGATAAGCAGTTGAAATTGGAAATGTGCGTTAAATAAATTAAAAAGCATCTAACGCATTGGTGTTGCTCCGAAGATTAGATATATATATATATATTATTTTAGGTGATGACAGTGAAAGCCACATCTTTCGCAAACTTTGTCACTATTAAATAAATTTATGACAAGTGTTATAATTATTTACAGTTATAGGACGCATAATTACCTGACTTTACTTTTTTAATCCATCAATTACTTGACTTTACTGATAATTTTTTAAAAAATATGCATTAGACGCATTTAAACCTCATGCGCAAAAAAAAAATGTTAGTGCGGCTTCAATGATATACTTTTTTTTTGCCTCAATATATACTAATTAAATTACCAAGTTTCATGCAGCAATAGCTAACAATATTCTTATAGATTTTTATGAAAAATTATTCATAGATTCCAGTGATTAAAAAAATTAAACACAGATAGAGAGGGGGAGGATTCCCAAAAGAATTATTTTTACAAGTCAAGCTTACATTACATATTTACAAATCTAATTTAACAAATTAAATTCACAAATTTTCACATTTATAAATTAATTATATAAATTTGTAAAAAAATTGAATTCTTAAATCCCTCTGTGTTAATTTTTTTTCGCTCGGGACGATGGAGAATTTTTCATTTTTTATCGCTCACCCTCATGGGACAAAATTTTTTTTTTTGCCAAAAATAGCTCAAAGAATTTATATTAATTTATTCAGGGGAACACCATTGAGAGAGGTTTTTAATTTTTTTTAAATATGAATGACACAGATAAGACCAACCAAGTTTGATATAATAAATCAAGGTTTCTGTTTTCTTTTTGGCAAAAATCGAGGTTTCTTTGCTGAAATAACCTCAAAAATTAATTTTTTATCTTGTGATGCCAATTGAAATCTATTTTTTAAATGTTGATGTGACCTCTTTTGTCATATACTAGGAAGAATATTATTAAATTTTTGTTAAAACATTTAACCAAACAATTATGTCACACCGAACTCATTCATTTTTCTGAATTTTTATATGTAAATGCCCCAGACATATCGCATCTTTTTTTAAGCCGCTTTTATAATTAATTATTTTCTTCAGGTTTTTACTTTTTAGTTTCCTAGTTCATTGTCTCATAGCTCATATAGCTTTCTTCTATTCATAAAAAATATACAATAAACAAATTTGTTTTATGGTAATTAGATAGGTATATAACGTTAATTGAACACCCCATTAAATTAATTGGATATCCCACCCTTTCATCAAGATTTTGTCCAACCTGCTGCTCCATTGATCCTCGAGCAAAATAAGGAAAATTACCATCAAGTTTTAAATAACCCAATTAATAAATAAAATATCATAAAGATTGAAAAAATTACTAACCGGTCCCAACTGTAGCACTGATTATTATTGATGATTGGTGGGGTTGTTAATGACAACTGGATCAGCTACTGTTGGGATCTGATGATAATTTTTACAATCTTTAGGATATTATGTTCATTAATTCCTATATTTGGAATCCGATGGTAAATTTCCCTACAAAATATTATATAAACTACCAATCATTGACTATTTTCCTCACATACGCACCAGTTCGTATAACGTTTTTTTCGTTCTCAATAGAAATGCATACGAGCCCCCCCCCCCAAAAAACTACAAGTGTACATGGTTGCTAACATATAAAATAAGATTCTTCATCATTCTTATTAACTCGTTTATTTTCTTTCTCTCTGGACCTAAAAATAAAGCTAATGAAAATAAAAATAAGAAGAATATTCATATTCTAAATAAATGAGTAAAATGTTATAAGCTGGTATAAATAAAGTTGCACGTAATTATTTTTGTGCCGTATCAATCAGATTTAAAAGAAAAATTAAGCACGTAATTATTCTCAAAGATCAAGATACGACAAGCCCATTTGGCTTGTGCCTCACAATGAGTATGAACATTAATTAATATTTGCATCTTAATACCCAAAATATATATTATATTAATAATCCAGGGTATATGTTAGCTTATTTGGGTAGTTCAAGTGTCAATAGCTAGAAAATCTGTATATTATTAGTATATTTCCTCAAAGCCTAAATATAAATTTTCATTTGTAGTGTAATGCTAAATATAAACCTAGGTTTGTAAATTGAATTACAAATGGAGCTATATTATTAAAAATTGTCATTTAAAAAAAAGCGACCATATCAATTCAAAAAAGGTCATTTGAAAAAAAAAAAGGAAAACATTCTGTTGATGAGCTATATTATTATGCTCAGTTTTTACAGGAAATTAATGGGGGAGGACATGGAAATATTTAATTAAGAGAAGTAGTTGGGCATGGCTAATTAATAATCCCACACACCCACACCCACCTTGCTATGCAGTACATAAATGTACAGAGTGTGTGTATATTAAGTGCTTGTTTGGCAACATCGTTGCCAAAACGGTGCATGTAAGTCGAGACAAAACCATCTTGAAATCTGTAAAAACCATCTCGAAATCCATAAAAATCATCTTAAAATCCGTAAAACCATCTCGAAATCTATAAAATGCCTTGAAATCTGTAAACTCATTTCTCCAAACAAAATTCTTAAACAAGCACTAAATATGGAGTTTAATGACCCTCATCCCTAACAATTGATCTTCACACAATTGTGTTCTAGATCTAGTGCTCTCTCCTAGAAGTACTTTAACTGTAAGCTGTAAATTTATGTGAACGAGAAAAAACGAAGAAAACTATATAAGCCGATCGAACAGAATTACTCGATTTAAAAAACATAAAAATGAAATACTTGTAAACAACAAAACCTCATGTTTATTGATTAATAATTTCAGATCAAGTCAAATTTACGTTGACAATTGACATTTCAGTTACATGATTTTTATTAATTAAGTTACTTAGTATTTAAATTAGATTCCCTAAAGCTACTATATATACCTATTTTATGAGTTTGTTTGTTGGAGTATTTGTAAAAGTCAAATACACGTTTAATAGTGTTTTTTTCGTAAAATGAGATAATCTTCTTCATATATTTACCTCGACTAGCGTAAAAGTACTTCTTTACCGTGTTCCCAAAGAGGCACTCTATTCTGTTTTTGATAATTATAAGAAGAAGATGCTCAATCACCTATTTTCTAAAATGCTGAAAGAGAGAAACATTTGCTGTGACGATCATATTTTTTTTGGCAAATCTTGTACTCGAAGCAGAATTTACTATTATTTGTTTATTTCTCTTTTCTGTGTGTACTCACACTAATAAATAAATTCTGTAAACTAAGAAAAAGAAAAAATAAAGTGTTGATCTGCAGGGTATGCTATACTTTCTCACATGTAAACAAATTATTGATTGATATGATAAGAGATCTCATCCCGTAAAAAAACATAAATTCGAATAAAGTGCATTAATAGTAAAGGCTTTAATCTTTAATGGTATCATTTTGGTAAAGATTATTTTTAAGTTTAAGGTAACATAGGATGAGGAACTTGAAAAGAGAACATGTTTAACCGAACATGTTAATGATTAAGGACTAGTTTGGAAGCTATTCTCAGAATACCTTTTACAG
Source organism: Vachellia pachyceras (assembly GCA_025593235.1). Lineage (NCBI taxonomy): Eukaryota > Viridiplantae > Streptophyta > Magnoliopsida > Fabales > Fabaceae > Vachellia > Vachellia pachyceras. Next base: position 230 of record JANTPZ010015697.1, on the reverse strand, counting down.
ATTTTGAAGTAAAATCTAGGTTTTGGAAAATAGATTTTGGAAAAATAATTTTTACAGATTCTGAGGCAAAATCTATATTTTGAAAAGTGATTTATGTTTGGGAAGTTATTAGCTTTTACGGATTCCGATGCAAAAAAATGGTTAGGAAAGAAGAAAGAGAAATGATGAAAAGTAGGAAAGAGGAAAGAAAAGTAAGAAAAAGTAGGAAAGAGGAAAGAGAAAGAAAGAAA
>JANTPZ010015693.1:0-16737 GCA_025593235.1 Vachellia pachyceras | reverse complement strand
TGCCATCTGAATGTTCCAAGGGAAGCTTATAAAGTGGACTTTGTGTTCTTCAATGGACAAAATGTCTATGATAATAATGACGGAAAGGACTTCTCCATTTCTGTGGATGGCGAAATGGATGCAGTATCATTTGAAGATTTTCTTCTAGAGAAGAAACGTAAAGAATTAGAAGATCTTGCCAAACAGAAAGCAGAAAAGGAAAGGCAGGCAGAAGAGCAGAGAAAAATGGAAGAAGAGAAAGCTGCAAAAGAAGCTGATAGGACGCAGGCAAGGGAGGAGACTGATAAATTGCGAGGAAAATTTCAACAATTGATTGAGAAAACTGTGAGATCCTTGGATAATGTTTGGTATATAGAACCAAGTGAATTCAAAGGCAAGGACTCGATCAGGTTATATTATAACAGAAGTCCAGGTCCTCTGTCACAAGCTAATGAAGTATGGGTTCATGGGGGACACAATAATTGGAAGTTGGGGATATCATTTGCTGAACGGCTTGTCCGTTCTAGCTCAAAGGATGGTGATTGGTGGTATGCTGATGGTATGTTTATTTATACCTTCTTTTCCTTATCTTAGATTCATCTTTGTTCTAATTACTGTGTTACTGACCATATAAAAGTCTCTAGATGAGTACGGAAATTAAGAAGCTAAACTTAATGTATTGTGCATGTCTTCTTACTATTTATCATGGCATCTTCGATATATGTTGGAGTATATTGGTCAACTGTGCAGATTTCTGCTGTAAGGACCATTATTTGATTTCAAAGTACCCTTTTATTCTACAGATAAACCAAAATAGAAGTAAATCATTTTCCTCATCTCTCTTTGGTTTAGCCATATAATTTAAACATTGAACAAAAATATTCACAGTTTGAAGAGAGTGTGAAATTTATATTAATGTGATACTTCAGGTGAAAGATTATTCACCCGTTGAGAATTAATCTCTCTCACTCTCCATCTCTTACTCATAAAATGCAATATTGCTACAACTGATTTTAGTATCTTCCAACATTATGAGCATGTCTTGACTCTTGAGCAATGTCAATATGAATGCATGATTATGAGTATACACTATCCTGGAAGTCTGTTGAAGATCTTCAGCTATCTCATGCTGTGTTTGAAATTTCATCTCTCTCTTAGAACTTAATTGCTAGTAGAGAACATATTCTCGATTAATTCTATTTCATGCAGTTGTTGTACCTGATCGAGCCTTTGTCCTGGATTGGGTGTTTGCTAATGGTCCACCACAGAAAGCATCCGTTTATGATAACAACCATAGGCAAGACTTCCATTCTATTGTTCCAAATGGTATGCCTAACGAACAATATTGGACTGAGGAAGAGCAGCTGATATACGAGAAACTGCAGGAGGAGAGGAGGCTTAGGCAAGAAGCTATACGTGCCAAGGTTGTTTTGTTCTGAGAGTCGAATTTCAGATGACAACATTAAAATTCTTCCTTGCATAAATAGATAAAAGACTGTTGAATCACCTGGTTCCATATTTTTGTCTATGAAAAGTTATATGCGTAAGATGGTGGCCTAATAGATTTGTAAAATTATTGTCTTGCACTTTTTGTTTGACTTTGATGTGATAGACTATTTAGAGCTTGTTTGAATTTAAAAAAAATTCCTATTTCCATTTTCTCTTTTCTGGTTTCTCAAAGTAGGAATAAGAATTTCTTTAAACGATGAGTCTGTTGCCTAATAGAAATTATAGCAAAAGGAATTCAAACATTCATGTATATTTTCAATTTTAAATGGAATTGTGATGTAACCCAGCTCAACAATTAGAAAAATCACAAGAAAATTAGTATTAATTCTCAAAATGCATTCTGTGGAACAATTCCAACAGCCTAATCTGTGAGAGAACTCCCACAGCCACTGTGAAAATAAATTCACAGCCTAAAGAGGTCTGGAAAAACCAGCACCATCCTCCACACTCTATCAAATTCAAAAAACTCCCCTCCCTCCTAGTTGCCATGGCATAAATAGCACAAAAAGTACATAACACACTTCCCCAAAATACATGTTACAGCAGACAAACCTAAGGCCTATAGCATACTCTATAAAATGTCATTATCCTCAAAATAGCCTAGTCAACTTGGAATTGGTTTGACGAGGGTTCTAACAAATTGAAAACGTGAAATGGTTAAAAGCCAACATGCTTTTCAATTCTTTTAGTGAGCAAGTACCTTAAACATTGTGTTTAAGTCGCACATAATGGGTGAAAAAAAAAACTTGGGTATTTAAGCAACTCTTCTCATTCACTTGGCCCTGTTTTTGTTGTAGGCTGAAAGAACAGCGCAAATGAAAGCTGAAACAAAGGAGAGAGCTTTAAAAAGATTTCTGCTTTCCCAAAAGCATGTTGTCTATACTGAGCCTCTTGATGTTCAAGCAGGAAGCACAGTAACAGTGTATTATAATCCCGCCAACACAAATTTGAATGGAAAACCTGAGGTTTGGTTTAGATGTTCATTTAATCGTTGGACACATCGTAGGGGTCCACTTTCCCCTGTGAGAATGTTGCCTGCAGAGAATGGCACTCATCTCAAAACCTTGGGTGAGTTTTCTCTCTTGTATCATATTTGAAGGATGAGTTGAGTCTACCAGTAATGCAAATTAGCAGCATGATGGATTTTATTGTTTTCTGGTTGCATGGTAAATTTCTTATTTTTCTGTCACTTATTTTTGTACTAAAATTCATAGGAAGGGTCATGGCTCTTGAAATATGATCAAGAGAACTACCAAATTTATGTGTTATGAATTTTGATTTTGGATTTTCAAATAATAGGCCTGAGAATGGGCGAGACTAGGCCCAATTGGGAGCATACTCATAGCCTAGCCTGGTCACCAACCCAGGCTGGGTTTTCTTACCCCAGTTTACCAGTCAGTGTCCTAGTGGAACCTGGGCTGGGAAAAACCAGGATTGGCTGCGCTGGGCTATCTTTAGCATTTTTCTTAAAAAAGTATTTGCAATTGATGCAAAACATTAAAAATGAAACGTGGAACTGAAAATATCAAAAAGGGAATCACATACAATGAAATCATCAGTTCAACCATAAGCATAATTGATGCAACCAATAATTTCATCAATTCATCATTCAAAATAAACACTCCATAATCAACGTTCATCTTTAAGTCTACAACAACATAAAACTCACATGAACATTACACTTCAATGTTGACCATAAAGTTTCAAGAACATCGAGCATTATTAAAACAACACCATCATGCATAATATGCTGTGTGATATAAATAAGGAACAAAAGTTTGCGGCTTGTACCCTCTCAAAACTAAAACCATTATCATATCTCTTCACTTGTTTGACATCTACATAATACAGAAAAAGGGAGGCTGAACATGAGCCAAACTCAGAAACCCTATATAATTTTCATTAAAACAAGAAAAAGAGAAGGACAAACACAACAAGAAAAAGAGGAGCCGAATCATATCCATTACAGCATAATATCGAATAGAGCTAAATATAACAAGCAAAAGAGGAGCCAAATTACTTAAGGACATAATAATGAGTTAGTTACTCATTAACTTATGAATATGTTCCTGAGGAAGCTTTATAATTTTGTTTTCTGCAGTCAAGGTACCATTGGACGCTTACATGATGGACTTTGTTTTCTCTGAGAGGGAAGATGGTGGAGAGTTTGACAACAAATTTGGAATGGATTATCACATACCTGTTTTTGGAGGAATTGTGAAAGAACCACCTATGCATATTGTGCATATTTCTGTCGAGATGGCCCCAATCGCAAAAGTATGTTGCATCAATCTTATGTCAACATCATCTGCATGATTTGGTGTGGACTTATTTATTTAACTCGTGACTTGCAAATTTTTTTGGCATGCCATCAATTCAATTAATGTAATATCACCGCTTATCTTATGTATGTGCTATGGTAAATACTTTTGCAAAGGTCATAGCTTTCAGTGATTTTTCTTGCATGGAATTTAATGTGCTAGTTCTATCTCCTGTTGCTTTAAATTCCCTTTATATAAAAGAGTACAGTTAGGTTACATGTATGGCTGAATTTTTTGGTTTGGTCATGGAGTGGGCATCAATAGAGTTTTCATGTGGTAACTGTTCTATGGAAAAGGAAAAAATGGTTTAAAATATCTTGATTCAGGATGGTGTTGTGGTAAGCATGTTGACATTTAGTATTGTGATGTAAGGATGTTAGATTCAGCAAGACCTTTAATATACGAGAAAACAAACAAAATTTCCTTCTAAGTGAACTGTTGACTCTATCTCTCCATTTCCCGCCTCAACCTCAAGGTATTATTGGCATACATTAATCTCATACGGTGTACTACTGTACTTGAAATAATTCTTTTGTTCTGCCCAGTCTTTGTTCTGCTTTCTCTATCTGATCTAAATTAACAGTATAATTACAGTAAGCTGAGTCATTTGCTCCATGGAAGACTGATTGTTTTAATTATCATTCTTTCTTTTGCTCGTGATATTAGGAAAGGAAGGCTATTGAATTTTTATTGTATCATGTATAACTCTACTTACTTTTCAAACATAGATGGGATAAAATTAACTGAAATTCAAAAGTAATGTGCATGATCAGGTTGTTTATGAAATTGTTTGAAGGAGCAGTCAGCAATTATTATTACAGATGCATAAATGACAGAAAGCTCTCAAGCAAAAGAATTTCTGAGATTTCAGTTCAAATATGTGCTAAGTGTTAGTTATAGTCAATTGGAATTTCTCCTTGTATCACCTTTCTGGGACCAATTTGCAATTGTAGTCAATTATGGTTTTCTGCATATTTTACAGGTTGGAGGCCTTGGTGATGTCGTTACCAGTCTATCACGTGCTGTTCAGGATTTAAATCATAATGTGGACATCGTTCTTCCAAAGTATGATTGTTTGAACCTTAGCCATGTAAGTTCTTTTCCTCCGCTTTTGTCCTTATATTGCTTCTGTTATTATTGTTATTATTATTTTTTATGTCTTGACAAGCGCTTGCGATTATATAAATATTGTTTGACCTGCTGTAGCAGAAATTTGGGGATGAAAATATTTATTCTGTCTGCCTGCAAAGAAATGTGACGAATTATTTATTAAATTTGGGATCATTTGTTAAAATTTCTACGGTTGCCCATACCATCACTTTATGCAAGTGAGATTATATGCGTATCTGTTCCTCATGTGGTTCCTCTGGAAGATTTATGTGGCCATTGTTTCACATGTTTATTTGCATTTGGTTGAAATTTTATATATTTTACTTTTGATCTCTTTACACGCTGATACTTGTTCTTGAAATAGCTGTTTTATGTATGTCTTCTGGTGCAGGTAAAGGATTTGCAATATCAGAAAAACTTCTTTTGGGGTGGAACTGAAATTAAAGTATTTCATGGAAAGGTTGAAGGCCTCTCTGTTTACTTTTTGGAGCCTCAAAATGGGTAAGAGACTAAGTATTTTGATTTCCCATCCTTGTATTTCTTTTCGTTTCTTGCTTGTGATTCTTATCACCCATTATTTTGCTTAATAAGCAGTAATTACATTTTTAATTTTGTCTCTCACAAGCTAATGTTTTCGAAGTGATTATTATTTGCAACCTTCTGTTTAGTGCATTTATCCTGTTCATGGTCATTTTATAAAAGGTGACTTAAGCATCTCCAACTGCCTCCAAAATCAAATTGTCCTTCATCTGATCTATAATTTTGGTTGCAGATTCTTTTGGGTTGGCTGTGTATATGGCCGTGGGAATGATGGTGAGAGATTTGGTTTCTTTTGCCATGCTGCCCTCGAGTTTCTGCACCAATATGGATTTCATCCTGTAAGATAAATTGTACTTTTGATTGAGTTGCTACTTTCAAACTTTGATGAAACATTTACTGCCCTGATAAATACTATGTGCGCACAATTTTGCTCTTCCCTCCTGCCTTATTAAATAGTGACAGATTTGATAGACTCCTGGTCTGGAAAATAGAAGAAAACAGATAAGCTTGTGAAAAAAAAGTAACCTCTCCCACACCTTCTCACAGCAAGGATCTCGCGTATGAGTGACTTAAGCATCTCCAACTGCCTCCAAAATCAAATTGTCCTTCATCTGATCTATAATTTTGGTTGCAGATTCTTTTGGGTTGGCTGTGTATATGGCCGTGGGAATGATGGTGAGAGATTTGGTTTCTTTTGCCATGCTTCCCTCGAGTTTCTGCACCAATATGGATTTCATCCTGTAAGATAAATTGTACTTTTGATTGAGTTGCTACTTTCAAACTTTGATGAAACATTTACTGCCCTCATAAATATTATGTGCGCACAATTTTGTTTCTGTCAATAGTCAGTATCCACAATGAGGTTTGCTCTTCCCTCCTGCCTTATTAAATAGTGACAGATTCTTATGTCGATTATTCCAATAGCCATGCATATCCATGATTGTATGCACAATTTTGTAGAATATTAGAAAGTGTACATGGGGTGTTTGGGAAAACGTTTCCAAATCCCAAACGTGCTTCAACAGTGTTTTTCCGCAAATTGAGATAATCTCCTTCACAAATTTATCTTGTAAATGGTAAAAGCATTTCTCCACTGCTTTTCCAAACGGGCATTATATTGATTTAAATAGCACGGTACATCTAAATATATACATAGAGGGAAAAACAACAGAATAAATGGTATATACAATTACCTCCTACCCACTAACCCTATCATAGAAATTATTTACAACAAATGCAAAGATATTTCCACATTCTCCGTCAAGTCAGATAATATATATTGATAATGTCCAACTTGCCTACACATCCGTCAAAATTCTCTGTAGTCCCTTGGTAAGGACTTCAGCAACTTGCTTTTATGATGGGAGATATGTTTAGACACACTTCTCTCCTTTCTCACCCATATAAAGCTGCCACACTTGCACAGCAGCTTATGGATAATATTTATGAATTACATGGTGCACCGATTGAGATTATGAGTGATAGAGACCCTGTGTTTATTAGCAACTTTTGGAGAGATCTTTTAAGGGTTTTAGGTGCCAATCAAAAGCCATCTTCAGCTTATCACCCACAAACCATTGGGCTGCCTGAAGTCCTAAATAGATGGTTGGAGTCATGCCTAAGGTGTCTGTGCTGGGAGACACCTAAGGAGTGGAGCAAGGGGCTTTCACAGGCTAAATGGTGGTGCGAAACAATCTTCCATACCGCAACAAGAGCCACTCTCTGAGTTATTGTACGTGCAAAAACCTCCACTTCATGTTCCTTATTTCCCTAAAGACACTATTGTTGATGCTGTAGATAGAAGTTTTGCAGCAAGAGAAGAGATGTTGGCCATCTTAAGGCACCATCTTCATAGGGCATCCAACCAAATGAAACAAAAAGCTGATGCAAAGCGAACTCCTAGAGATGTTGAAGTGGGTCAGTGAGGTGTTCTTGAAATTATAGTCTTATAGACAAATTTCTGCCGCTACAAGAAGCTCACAGAAACCCACACCAAGATATTTTGGGCCTTACCCAGTCAAAGAAAGGGTTTTCCAGGAGCATACAAGCTGGAACTACCTCAAGAATCAAGGATACATCCTTTTTTCATGTATCCATCGGTTAAGCTATGTCATCCACCCATTGCGTGGCCAGCAGCACCTACACACTCAGAACCAGAGACTATTCCAAACTAAAGAGTTGGGAGCCGCAAGGGTAGAATTATAACTGAAGTTTTGGCACAGTGGAAAGGCCTACCAGATGAAGAGGCCACTTCAACAGTTTCCAAGTTTTAAAATTCCAAACCCTTGAGGACAGGGGTCCTTTGGAGAGGGAGCATTGTTATGTAAAAATATAATAGCAAGAATTAGTTGATCAGTTATGGTAGTTACGATTTAGATATATGTGACTTGACCGTTAGGATTCAGACTAGTATAAATAAAGGGGCCTTATACTCTAATTATGTTATGTTGTTGTTTATAAGATTAATCCAATTCTGAATTCTCTCTGTGTCTCTCTCTCCCCCCTTCCCTCTTTTTACCCTTCTACCTACACCACTTTCCCATATGACCGGGCTGTTTCTTTGTTAGTCTTTTCTAACAAATCACTTTCCTATATTTCTGGAAGAGTGAACCTATAACAAATCCTGTTCCTTTTGAAGAAATTAATTATCTTGTATTTGATTATTTATCTCCTATAATGTGTGGTAATTGATGCTCATCTAACAATGGGCAGGATATCATCCACTGCCATGATTGGTCGAGTGCGCCAGTTTCATGGTTATATAAAGATCTATATATGCAATATGGTCTTAGCAAAGCACGAGTTGTCTTCACAATTCATAATCTCGAATTTGGAGCTGCCTTGATTGGAAAAGCTATGGCATATGCTGACAAGGCTACAACTGTAAGTATTCGATATGCTCAAAACTTATGGATTTTGATAACTTCTATGCAATATTCAATTTATTACCACAATCGTTTTTCCTAGCTGTTAGTCATTCATATTATTCACCTGTAATGTTTTAACTTGTTTTCTCTGAAGTTCATGTTTCATTTTGGGAACATTGGAGGTTTAACCAGAGAGAAAATAGTTCTCTGAAATGTATGATTTATGTAGATGACCTCACCTAGTGGGATAAATCTTGTAGTTGTTGTTGTGGTGGTGGGGTTGGGGTGGGTGGAAAGGAAAACAGAAGAGAGTCTTTTAGAGAAAATTTGTCAACAAGAATCATCTAAACTTTTCCATTTCATCATAGGAAGCCAATCCAGAATCAGATTATTGGTACAAACACTTTAACCCTGTTTTTCTGCTTCAATCACTCAAATCTAAACCAGTGCAAAATCCGCCATATCTGAAATCTCATTCTACTGTGTATTTGTGAGACTTGAGGAAATATGTTTATAGAAAACTCCTCCAAATTTGGTATTTGTACCTCTGGATAAAAGTTTGGTCATCAACATAAAATATGAAAAAGTATGGAGTCAAGCTGATTATAAACCATAAACACTATGCCTCATCTTAGGATCTGTCCACAAGCATGATACCCATTTTAGAAATTACGCTCCAAACACTGTAAAAGTAAATAAATGCCATTAATCGAGGTTGTAAATGGCATACACTTCTTGTAACTTTTATCTTATTCTGTTTACTACTTTTTCCTGTTTTCTTTGGACGGCTGTCTATTCTGTTATTTGGAATGTGTTTATTTCTGGTACTCCACCTAACAGCTCAAACTTTTGCGACACTTTTTTATGAGCCAAAAGTTTCTGGAGTGTTGGTTCATTCTAGTGCCCTCAGATTGAGCTGATGGTTTATTGCTTTTTGATATTCATGTATCAGATGATAGGCCTGTCGTGACTACAAAGGAAAATTTTGAACAGATTTGTCAAATGTCGTGGTAGACAATTAGATATTTTATATATAATAATTATTAAACTTCATTAATAGTTTTCAAAATGCAGTGATCTAACTAAAGATCATTGTAGAAGTTTAGTGACAAACCTGTGTGATTACACCGAAAGTTTTGTTGAAAATTATGCTGCCAATTATGAATTTGACACAACTTGTCAATCTTGAAGGGAGAAGAAGCTGGTTGTGATTTTGTATCTTTTTCTTCATAACATCATGATTCCTGTTTATGTTGACAGGTCTCGCCCACTTATTCAAGGGAGGTTGCAGGAAACCCTGCGGTTGCTCCTCATCTTCAGAAGTTCCATGGTATATTAAACGGCATTGACCCGGATATATGGGACCCGTATAATGATAAGTTCTTACCTGTAAGTTAACATCTACGCTTTTCTTTTTTATCTCTTACATTCACATTTAAAGACCGGCAGATTGTTCTCAAAGTGATGTCCTCAGATTGTAACCACTTCATAAATTTGTAACCATGTTTGCTTTATAGGGTTGGACATTTTGAATGACCATTTTTACCTCGATTTTTTATTTCCCTAGTGTAAGAAACCGGAATGTCTTACTCATCCTGCATGAGATCTTTCTATCCTATGCGCAACCCAATTATAATGCTCTGCCAAATTATTCTGAAGATGATCATCTTATCTTTTCTGTGACCACTTTGGGAATAGTTGTTATGGATTAATGGGACGATGAGAATACTTGATTTAGTTTCATCAAGATCTGTTATTTCTACCAATGGAATAATGATCTGTTCTGATATAACATTACATCAGGTACCTTACACAGTGGAGAATGTTGTTGAAGGCAAAAGAGCTGCTAAGGAAGCCTTGCAACAAAGGCTTGGTCTAAAACGGGCTGATCTTCCTTTAGTAGGAATTATCACTAGATTGACTCATCAGAAAGGAATCCATCTCATCAAGCACGCTATACGGCGCACCCTAGAACGTGGTGGACAGGTCTTCCCTTATTTTTCTTTAACATCAAACTCTACACTGTTAATACTATATAATTGTGCCTTTCCTGAATAATGGCAGATCTATTTTCAGAACATAGACATTAACAGAGCCGATTGTAATGATTTGAACAATATTTTGGTTTTAGAATTTCCTTGCCCTCCGGAATGTCGCACTTATGCATATTCAAACCCTAAGTCCCTAATTGAATATCATGTTGAATCAGATTACAATATGCCTCTGTTCTTCATTCTTCTAGATCTTTATTCACTCCCTTCTGTAACATTTTATGAATAAAGTCAAGTGGTTATATGACCACGGACTAAAAAAATCTCCTTGACTAAGCTTTATTGAGTTTAATCCCTGTTTCTCTCATTGTCAAGCTAAAAAGCCAACAAGGTAGTGTGAACTTGTATCTTAGCCACTTTTTTTTTAACTACATATGATCTCTGCGTTTGAAGTGAAAGTATGCATGGTTGAGATTTATACATTTTGAGCCTGCACTTATGGTCGAAGGTCTCAAGTCAATTGGTTTAATGACAATCATGGTATGGGACGATTAACATCTTGTATTCTACCCCACAATCTTTCTATACCCTTCCCTAAACCAGATTTTATGCTGTATGTTTACATCATATTCATCATGAGCCAAGGGCCAAAGTTAACGCAAGGCTGCATAAATTTGTTGTTAGGTTTCATTTTCTGATTTGAAATATGCTTACATGTTGTATTATAAAGTGCATGAATTACCAGAACTGCAAATGCAGGTTGTGCTACTTGGTTCAGCTCCAGATCCTCGTATCCAGAATGATTTTGTGAATTTGGCCAATGAATTGCTTTCTTCTCACCATGAACATGCTAGACTATGTCTTACTTATGACGAACCGCTTTCACACTTGGTAACTTGCTATTGAAAACAAGATTTTTAGCAATCCATCATTCGTAAAACAAATATACAGCAGTGCAGGTTATTGCTGACTCATCTCCCCCCCCCCCCCCACAGATATATGCTGGTGCTGATTTCATTCTAGTTCCTTCAATTTTTGAGCCATGTGGACTAACTCAACTCACGGCAATGAGATATGGTTCAATACCCGTTGTAAGAAAAACTGGAGGTTCGTAGACTTCCGCGACTCGTGTGTGTGTGTGTTTTAAACGCCCATGCATACATACTTTAGAGCATTCCTAGCTAGTAAATCAACTCACCTGATTTACCTCATTAGTAGCTTTACTTCCTGATTCATGAAGCGTTCTGATCTGACCAATACCTTATTCTTGGAACGTTTGTTTTGCTTCTACAATTTTCTTACAGTATTTTTTTATATTCCTTCATTCCATTGCTATGGATTTGTGGTACATTTGATCATGCATCGTCTTATAATTTTGCAGGACTACACGATACTGTATTTGACGTTGATCATGATAAGGAAAGAGCACAAGCGCAAAGTCTTGAACCGAATGGATTTAGTTTCGATGGAGCTGATGCTGGAGGTGTTGATTATGCTCTTAATAGGTAAGCCATATTGGAATTCCAAATGCAGTCATACTTTAGGATTCCTGTTCCTATCGTTGTACGTTCATTTCAAATGCCCCATTTTTTAACTTACACATAAGCATTTAAAAAAAATAATGTTTTATCATGCACTAGCACCTGTCCTTAATATAAGCGTGAAATTACTAATTTATGGATGTTAAAGAAATTAGCTAGTTATTTGTAGTAAATGTGTATTGTTTTTCTAAAATTCCATTTTTATAAATGTTGAAACTATTCTTCGATAAAAATGCTCTTGATGTATGCAATCAATAAGAATATTTTGAAAATTTTATAAATTTGAGATAAATTGTATTGATGTTTTATATTTAAGACTAAAATAAATCCCTTATCTAGCTCCCATATTTAGACTGAAAGGAGTAATATCTAAATCTCAAGTGAAGTTTTTCTATAGGGCAATATCAGCATGGTACGAAGGCCGTGATTGGTTCAATGCATTATGCAAGACTGTGATGGAGCTAGACTGGTCTTGGAACCGGCCAGCTCTTGACTACCTGGAACTTTACCATGCTGCACGCAAGTCAGTATGAGAATGAGAATTCAGTTGCCAGTAAATGAGCCGTCTGCAATTTCAAGCCTCTCTTTTCCTTTCACTGTACAGGCTTAGCGATGAAATTTAATTTAATCAGCATTAAATTAAATGCTTGTACATATTGAACCCACTTTTTTGGGTAGCATGCAATAATAGGGTCAGTTAAGTCATAGATAAGTTCGTCCTTTTAATGAGGGAGACTGGTGATCTTTTTTTTTTTGAATAGAAACTGGAGATCATAACAAAAAAACAAAATAGTACACCCGATCATGAGGGTATAGAGAGCCCCTCCATCACCATCTGAAGTACAGGAGATGGTGGTTGCTCATAAAAACAAAAGTTCCCTTCTAGGTCATAAGCCATACTCGCTAGCCTGTCAGCCAAAATATTCCTATCCCTCAAAACATGACGCAAAACAATATTCCAATTCCTAGCTAATAACATCCTAGCCTTATCAACAATATCTTTGAAAGGGTGCATCTTTGTTGGTTCATGCCATACTTTTGAATAGATGAACCATTGAAATAAATGCAATGCACAATATATGGAGATGTTCAAGTCCTTTCTATTGCTAATAGAATTTAATTGAAAAGACTTTTTTTTTTTTTGGCAAAAAGAAGAAGCTAATTTTGAAGCTGGTATTGTATTGTTGATGTCAATATTGGAAAAAGCTGGCATGAATAACTCCAAATATTGGTTGATCAAACATTGGGATCTAATTTACCTAACTTTTTCTTATAAAAAAATTGGTGTAATGCTTTAAGTTTTTATCTTTGTTGGCAAATTTTTATTCAATATGATTGTTTTGTCAAATAAGATTATCTGATTTAAATGGAAAATAAAAATTACGTCAACGAACAACAAGTAATTATGAAAAGAGAGAGATATAATGAGACAGTGGATGACAAAAGCCATGAAAGAAGTCTAAAAAAATAAAAAAAATGAATGAGTCATGTGAATTGAGACTGATGAAATGCGTTGGCAAAAAAAAAAAAAAAAGACTGATGAAATGAAAAAAGAAAAGAAAAATAAATTTTCTTAATCTGGTAATAAAATGAGATCTAAATATCTTCATTCATTGTGTAATATACTATTTTTACTGACTCCTTGACGCCTCTCAATTTCAAGTTTTTAAAATAATCCAACGGCTCTAATCATTCTAACGGCTCTAAATATTTCCAACGGTCAAATCTCCCTCGCGAATTAAATTCTTCGTTCCGCTCTCTCTCCCCTCAAAATATAGCCGTTACTAACAACGTTTCACGACAACGCTCAATCAAATTCTCTTAGATCACTACTTGATTGTTTTTCTTTCTCATCAATACTCTCACTCCATTGTCTCTCTCTCTACTCTGCATCTCATTCAATTCAATTCATCATCAATGGCTATGCCTTCAAACAGGCATTCGTCTTCTTCTTTAGCAGCAGCATCAGGCAGATCAAACCCTAATTTGAGAAACTCAGAAATCAACAACTCTGTCAGAAGGAGTTTCAGTGGAAACCCATTCCACAAACCTTCTATCATCTCAAACCCTCGAAGTTTCAACCCTAATACTCCAGCCAATAGTCCTTCAGGTTTTACTTATCCACTCATTCATTCATAATTTTCATTTTTGTAATTTCCATTAGAATAAATGGCAGTAGAATACTGGTTTTTCGATGAGAAAATGTTTGAAAATCAACCTACTGTTCTTCCTCGGGCAGTATGCTAGTTTTTACATTTGCCGTTCAGTCACTGAAATTGCAGGAAAATTTATAATTCATTCTCTTCATCATAAATATGATTTTTTTTTTCGGAATCTAAATATATATGTGAATGTAAGGATGTTAGGTTGTGGGTTTCTTTATTCATTATCATGACTGTTCTGAATTTTTTTATAGATTTCCCACGAAGAAGCTCTATCGGTGGTAGAGAAAGCATAGGGTCTCTTGGCGATCTTGACGACAAAGAAAATGGGAAAGATAATATCCCCAAGTCGTCAAAGGTTCGATCTCCAGCTGCTTCAACGAAGGGCGTGAAAAATTTCATGTCTCCAACTATATCTGCTTCTTCTAAGATCACAGAGTCTCCAAGAACGAAAGTGCTCACGGACAGGAATGAGTCAGAAAGAACTTCATTTTCCTCTTCCGTGGAAGGGAAAAGCCCCAGTCGCAAGGTTACTTTCGTAGATTCTATCGATGAGATAAAGTTCCAAACCTTTTCTGATGGGATCATCAAGGGAGATGCAGAGAAGCATAAAAGCCCCAGTCGTAAGGTGACATTCGCAGATTCTGTTGAAGAGAAGACGTTTCAACCTTTGCTTGATGATGGCCTCAGCGAAGAGGACAAAGATGAGCATACAGCTTCCATGGTTTCAGTAGATTTGAAGGCCGAAGCCCAAAGCCCTAATCGAAAGGTAACATTTGCAAATTCTATTGAAGAGAAAAAATTTCAACTTTTTACTGAGGGGGTCATCGAAGATGATCCAGAGGTACATGCGTCTTCCATTGTTTCAGAAGATTTAAAAGCTGAAGGTATGGATTCAAAGAATGAAACAGAATCTGTATATAAACCTGACGCTAATGAACTTGATTGTGTTAATATTGATCCATCTTTTAGGCTTAGTCCTACCCCTCCTCCATTTTCTTCAACCTCTTCCATCATAGCTCCTCTTGATGCTGACCCTCTGATTCCTCCATATGATCCTAAAGCTGACCCTTTGATTCCTCCATATGATCCTAAAGTGAATTACCTTTCTCCAAGACCCCAGTTTCTTCGCTATAAACCAAACCCAAGACTTCAACTTTACAAAGAAAGGGAGTCTATGAAGTTAGATGACGGGTCTTCAGATACAGAACTAACAGAGGAGGCATTGTATGGTGGGTCAGACAAGGAATCAGAAGTTTCTTCCGATGAAATAGCAAGTGACAATCAGAATCATGTTTCTGAAGCAAGTTCTATCAACAGTCAACTCATGCCCGAGGAAGAAATTGCTGAAGCAAAAAGAGTTGCTAAACCAGGCTTCTCCAAGAGATCAAAATCCATTTCTCTGCTTTTGTTTCTCTCAGTTGCTTGTTTTTCAATCTCATATACAAATCCTCAGGTCTTTGATCCATTCCTTAAAGAACTTACCACTTGGTCCCAGACTTTTGATTCCTCTGAATTTTATCAGTTTGCATCAGCCAATCTCGATCGTTTTCAAGAGTTAGCAAAAGAGAATTTGGATGACTTGAGTCAAAATTTTCATATCTGGTTTACTAAGTGGATGTCTTCAACTTCAAAATGGATTTCATCGTTTAGAGTAGTGCAAGATTCTGGTCCCTTGCATTATTGGAACATTACTGATTTAACAGAAAATATTGAGGTTTATCAGTTTCCTACATCTGGTCAAGATGGAAATCTAATACGAGAGGCCCTACAAGTGGATATGCCAGTATTGAACGTTGAGGAGACTGATGATTTCACAGACACTTCCAGTGATGATGACATCGGAGATCTTATTATGGCAGATCATTATGTTTCAGCATATGAAGAACAAGTAGTTCAGGAATTGGAACCAGTACCACCAATCACAGTTGACAATGATGCTGCCAAAGTGATTGATACTGATGCGGAAGTAATTGCTGAAGTTGAAAGTGCTTCATCTGCTTCAAAAACTGGGGAGGTTAGCGAACCCAATCAGTCAGAAAGTGACACCGATTATCCAGAGGCTCATGAGATTCATACTGAAGATGTTAAAGCAAACAATTTACAAGCAGAACAGGCTCCAGAGAAGGATGCTGCTACTGGCAGTGTGGACCTTAAGGATCAGTCATATAACTCTGAGATTCATACCAAAGTGATTCATGACGTGCCATCGAAATCAGAGGCAAAATCTCTTGTGGCAGTTATTGTTGCCTCTATCCTGCTCTCGCTATCCATAATTTCAAGTGCAGCGTTCAAGTTCTTGAAGAAGAAAGATGAAGGAAGGGGAACGATGGCTACTACTAATACCAGTTCTATTATGGAGCAATCTCCCGTGACTAAGGCGTTGCACAGAGAGGAGGCCTCTTCTTCTTCACTGGAAAAGCCATTTCTAAGGAATAACCCCCCTATAGAAATGGAGGTTCTTGGAGAGTCATACCCATCAGAAATGAGCAGCTTTGACAGGAGCTTATCCTATTATTATTACAGCCAAAGGGTAGTGAAGGAGCAGAATGAAGCCCAAAGCAGCCTGGAGAAGAAGCCAAAGAGGAACAATAGGAGAGAATCTCTTGCTTCTTCTTCAGAATCCATGGGTGGTTCTGCCTCCTATGGAAGCTTCACCACGTATGAGAAAATCTCAAACAAGCATGTGAGTTAGTTTTCTTCATTTATTGGATTCT
>JANTPZ010015690.1:0-13487 GCA_025593235.1 Vachellia pachyceras | reverse complement strand
CTAATTAGAGACGGACAATTCCGTCACTAAATTAGCTAGGAAAAATTCCGTCGCTAATTCTCTCGCTAATTTAGCGAAGGAATTGTCCGTCTCTAATTAGCGACGGACAATTCCGTCGCTAAATGAGTAATATTCCGTCGCTAAATTTGACAGATCTATCACTAGATGGATTATATTTCCGTCGTTAAATTTAACAATTCCATCGCTAAATAGGTTATATTCCTCACTAAATGAGTTATATTTTGTCGCTAAATGAACTATATTTCACCATTAAATTTGATAATTTCATTACTAAATGTCTTACTAATTTTAAATATAAATCAATTACGCATTATAAACAAATTCTATTTAATAACACAATTGACCCAAAAATCAATTTTAAATAGTAATATCAAGTTCATAGTATCTTTAATCATAAACACATTCTAATATCTAAAAAAAATCATAGTTAAAAAAATACGTATAAAAGTTAAGAGAGTTAAACAATACAATCATTGTTAAATGATTTGGATTTGGTTGCTTGGAATAATTTGAAGAACTAGCTCTAGAGGGTTCATTGTTGCATCCTAGAATCTCTATATCGACATTAGGATTTTCTCTACTTGACTATACTCTAAGAACTTCAATTTGATTCTCATTTTCTGCATAATCATCCTTGTCAATGTTGCTACAATTTGACAAACTCCTCAGATGAGATGTACCCTGCATATTTTAAATTAACAATACAACAAATTAGCATAATATTACATTTAAATTAGATAGCATTTAAATTAACAATACAACAAATCATCTTGATGTCATTGTTCTCAACAACAAATATTACAAGTCTATTTCAAATCCGCCAAACCAAATCACAATGTAGAAGAAGATGAATATTTGTTTCCAGAACTTCTACATCACATAAATACCTAATGATATTGAGCTTTCAAGTCTTTAGCAGATTACTTGCATTAAATATTATTTCTGTCAAGAACTATAGTCCATACAACAAACTATATTTCAAAAGGAGCCTTTATTTAGACATGTTCAAAAGTTTGGATGCAAAGCCTAACAAACATACCCTATTACAAAAGGCAAGTGGACAATTCCAGTTTTATCTGCCCAGTATTCTACCTTGCCTTGCTTGAATTCTGATATAGCCTGCATAGAAAGAAGGGAATTAACTGAATTTCAGTCCACAAAGAGCTTTTGTAGAACAAAGGACTTTACACTTTGACAGAAGTGTAACAATTTCAAAGACATTAAAACTAAGACGAAAATAAAATGTTTTGATCTTAAATAAATTGATACTTGTGGATGGACAAGTGATAAAACCAAAAAATGCTAAGAACTAATCATAGTAAGGTCCATGAGCAAGAACTACCTCTCATGTCTCGAAGCACAATTAACATGATTAAAACTGATATGAAGTAGAAAAGTGCATCATAGTAAAAGCTATTCAATGTGCAAAGCAATAATTCCTTGGGTTGCATCTCATATAATGCCATCAACGCATGGATTACGTCCATAAGAGATAAATACCCAATAAAATAAAAGTTACACAAGTGTATATTCAGGATGCTTTAATGCCACATAGATGAGAAGGATGATAAAGAACATAACAGTTAATGCCACATATAAGAGAAGGATGATAAAGGACATAAAAGTCTCTAAATTATTAAGCAATACAATATTCACTAACCACATGAATTGTTATTTTCAATTTACACTGAAGGACCTGATTAATCGTATTGACCAACTCTTATCACTTAGAGAGAATGAAAATTATGTCAATTTATAGGTTCTGCACAGAAACACTGAAAATTTAGACACTCATTAGAACTAGACAATCAGAGCTGCACCTTAGGCATCATATCTAGAGAAGCAATCAATTTATCGAAATCCATGAATCATCCTTTTATCTGCTCTATCAGGTCCTCTCCACCCACCAAATCAGCTCCAGCATTTTTTACTTCATCGAACTTCTCACCTATGAAAAGGTTAGAATTAAAGAGTCAGAGTGACGATAATTGATGATTGAACTACTGGTAGCAATAATTGGTTGAAAGGAAAACACACACTAAAACTCAAAGGACGACATTGGCCATTTGCCCATTTGATTCTACAGGAAAATTTATCAGGCGCATTAATTAATTGTGACAGCCAGATGCCCAACTTAACTATTAATGGCAACCATCCCATTATTCTCATTCATGAATTTTAACTCAATAATTGTACATTTTCATTTCGTTCATCAAACACTAAAAATATATTCCATGCCTCTTGAGAAGGAATATTCGTGAACATCGTATTTTTGGAATTATAATTAAAACATTCACCAAAAAAAAGCATGACCTATCACCCACATAGAAGCACCTCTTGACTTGATTTCAAGTAAATAGATAGCCAATTCATGCATGTACCTTGAGTAAGAACATCCACTTTAACAGTCTTTCCGGTTCCCTTAGGCAGACTCACCTGTTATGGAGTAGATGAAGGTAACACAAGTTTGCAAACTGAGGGAGCAGCAGAATGTAAAGATTATAGGGAGCAGCAGGAAAAGCCTAATAGATGGAAACATTTCATTACCCTAATTACTCAAACTGAGGGCTCTACCTTACTGAATTATCTTTATTAACATCATTACTCAAGTTCATGACCTGGATCAGATCCTGCTTTCAACATAGACACCAGTTTGAAGGAAGCGATTACGCCTTGGGTAATATTTCATTATGAATAACGTCAACAATTTAGTGGAAATGGTTGCATGCCCTTTTCTGGGGAACAATCAAACAAAAATGGGAAACAACAACCTATCAGAGAACAAAATGAAGTGTCTAGCTCGCACTACCCATATGCCAAAACACGAAAAGACATTTCACGCCTTACCCACTTTACGGTCCCAATTTCTACCAAGTCATAAAACCAAAAGTCGTGTCTTAAAAACAAAATAAACCAGCAGATAAGAAGGGGATAGTTCCAGCGGATAAGCAAATGTTCCCACTTTTGTCAACACTACCTTGGTAAAAATAAGATACAGCCCATGTGAAAGTTCTAGTGAACATATTTCTGAAATTCCCATTCACTGTTATCTGTCGAAGCAGAGACAAGCAAAGCAGATTAGAAAAGCACTTGGGAATTCATAGCATCCTAATGAAAGAGATGGAAAGGATTACGCACATACCTAGAGGGCATACTTGACGGGTCTTGAGCCATCGACTAATGCAATGAAAGTGAAAGGCATGGTTACAAACCCCTGTGAAAGATAAAAACCCAGAAAAATAGTTTCAATCGTCCTGTAGATAAAAACCCAGAAAAACAGTTTGAGTCGTCCTGTATTTGCTAAGATCACGTACACTACATAAACAAGCGGACCCAAATTTACAAACGGCAGATCTAGAATCAACCAGGTGAAAAATGATCCATGCAATATCACAATAGAGATCTAGAATCAATCAGGTGAGAAACGGAAATGAAATACCAGGATGTCTGGGTAGCATTTTTCCTGACAAAGAGGCAGATCTGAGGGGTTAGGGCAGGCCACGGGAATTGATGGTAGGGGTCATAGCTGTAGGATTGCTCTATGAAATCATCCGCTAAGCACTTCAAGCGACCATTCCAGGGCGACGAAGGACTGAGCCACTGGCCGAGCAGAGACGACTGGGTGGGCGGACCGCGGCAGCGTGAGAGGGCACGACGGGTTTTGGTCTGGAGAATGAAGGAGAACAAGAGATGCTTTGGAGGTTGCGGCGCCTAGGGCTGGTAAAGCGGCCAGCCCGCGGGTTACGGGCTGGCCCGCTCGGTTTGGCGGGTTGGGCGGGCCAACCCGTCAGGTGGTGGGTTGGGATCCCCAACCCGCGGCTCGTCAGTTTTTTTATTTTTTAAAAAAAATTAAAAATAAATTCTTTTTTTCATTTTTTATCTACTTTTTTTTTATAAGATTGCATATTTATGCTATTCTCTTTCAAATTCTATGAATAAGTGTTCAATAATTTCCTAAAAATAGAATTTAATATTACTTTATCCTTATAAAAAATATTGGGATGGAAAAATGTAAAGATATATAAGATATAATAATTTTAAAAATTTAAAAAAAAATAAAAAAACGGGCTGGCGGGCTGGCCCGCCAACCCGCGGGCCAGCCCGCCATAACCCGCCAAAAAAACGGGTTGGCGGGTTGGGCCCGCGGGCCCAACCCGCATTACCGGTACTAGCGGCGCCTTTGCTTTGCCCTTTGCTTCAGTCTTCAATTGCCTTTACTTTGCCCTTATGCGTGGGAGGGAAATTAATTTTTTCAGAGGGAAATTAATTTTTTCAGGGGAAATTTTTGGAGGGAAATAATTCATTTAGTTACCTCATTATTTAAATAGGAAATATTAGTTTTGATTAAATTTCTAACTAATTGGACAATTTAAAGAGGATTATGTATATCTTTGGTAATATTTCTGACTAAATTATTCGATAATTAGGAAATTTAGAAATAAATATACAGGTCGTCACCAATTTTTCTCGTTAGTTAGTGAGAAATATTAATCCTTGCTAATTGGACAATTTAGAGAGGAATATTCAAGTTATCGCTAATTTGAAAAATTAGAAAGGAATATAATATTCCTCGCTAAATTCCTCGCTAATTTAGTTATTTAGAGAGGAATTTTAAAGTCGTCGTTAATTTTCCTCGCTAATTTGAAAAATTAGAGAGGAATATAATATTCCTCGCTAAATTCCTCGCTAATTGGGCATTTTAGAGAGGAACATCCAAGTCGCCGCTAATTTTCCTCGTTAAATTAGACAGTAGAGAGGAATTTACTATTCCTCGCTAAATTTCTCGCTAATTGAGTTATTTAGAGAAGAACATCCAAGTCGTCGCTAATTTTCCTCGCTAAACTCTGATTTTCTAGTAGTGGAAATGGTGGTGCATGTGGAGTGGCAGTGAAAGTTCACAAGAAGTGTAAGATGGGGATTATAACCATGATATCCTCTGGAAACTAGACGCGGTGGAGAGAATTTGGGGGCAAGAGCAGTGGAGGGAGTTTCATCGGCAACATGAGCGGATGTAGTGGGACTGAAAGGACTACTCAATACAGTGAGAGAAGAGAGGAGGGAGGTAGAGTGAGTGAGAGGAGCGAGAGAGTTGTACATATCCATAGAGGGTTGACATATAACATCAAGTGGGTAGTACTGGTAATGCGAGCTAGCCTGTGGGTTGCAAGCTAGCAGGTTGGTGCGGGTCAGCTCGCCAACCCCTTCTCGATTGGCAGGCTGCATTTCTGCAGCCCGCACCGCTACTGGCGGGTTGGCGAGCTGGCCTGCCAACATACATATATATTTTTTATTTTTTAAAAATTAAATTTCTTTTTACTTCTTTATTTTCCAATTTTTTTCATAACATTGTATAGTCATACCACATTAATTGACTCATATGATTCTTTTTTTACAAATAAATTTTTAGTAATGATATTTTTTCATGTTTTAAAACAAAAATATTAATATTAATATGTTGTTATTATTTAAATATATTATTATAGAAAGTTAATATGTAAAAATAAAATATTACATACTATTTTTAATGTATAAAGTATTATTTATCATGGTTTAAAAAAATATTGAGATAAAAATGTAAAAAATATAATATATTATTTTTAAAATAAAAAAATATATGTGGCGGGTTGGCGGGTGGGTTGGACCAAAAGGTTTGCTGGAAAATTCAGGAAAAATTACAAAAAATAATCGGTTTCTAATGAGTTTTCAAGGCTTACAGGAGGTGTTAAATGTGAACATACCACAAAAGAAAATATTTTGACATAGAAATCCTATTTTTAACTAATTAAGGGATGTTTAGCAAAAATTACATAGCGTAACCATTATGTAAATGTCCGGCATTGAAAGAAAATTAATTAACGGTAAAAAAATTTTAAGAGAAATAGGAAAAAATATTTTGAGCTGAATTTGTTTTCAGGAGAATCACAAAGGTTTTATTGGTTATGATCAATTATCCTAGAAAATAAATTATGGTAATTTATTCCAAATTACGTAAGGAAATTGCCCAGAAATTTAAAAATAAAAAATAAACTGGCTACTGAGTCAAATTCGTTCTAATCTAATCCACCAATATAGGAAACCTTACCAAAATAAACCAGTGTATTCAAAACCATTTTGTATCTTCAAATAGGCAAAAATAAATAAATAAATAAAACAATTGGTATGCTTATCGCAGAAAGCTAGACAGAATTATCGCAAACGGGTACAAGACTTTCGACGTAATTGAAAACCCAATCATCAAAGCAGCATTTCCTCATACCAGACGTCTTCACTTCATTACTCTTAAGATTCACTAAAATAATTTCCTCATCGTCATCTTCATCTTCATCTTCATCATCATCATCATCACTTTCAGAACCGTAATTAGTAACTCCACTGATAATTTTATCCTGCCAGATAACAATGGGTGGTATGGATCTGGGAAATGGAACCGTGACATTATATAACTTAGTCCAACTCAATCCCTCCATCATTACCCACAAATCAATCGAAGAAGACTTCAGTTTTCTACAAGCTCTTTCACAAAGTATAGCCAGTTTGTTCTCGTACACCGTAAGCTTTCTGTAACGTGTCGATCTAAAGACCGAAGTAGGCACTTCCAAGAACGCGAACACTTCCGTCGCTATGTCGAATGAGAGTATTAAACAATTATCATCATCATCATCATCACTTCCACTATCCCCAATGTAATTCTTTAGACAGAACCAAAAGATTGCTCCATTAAAAGTGATGCTGTGGTCGCTGATCTCTTTAGCTTCGTCATTTAAGTTCCCAAAATCATCAACTTCTCTCCAAGACCCTTCGCTTAAGGAATAAATTTCAACTCGATGAACCGATTTTGCATACTGATGATGCGTCAGGGAGAAACAGATTCTGAGTATCTTGTAATCATTAAGAATTGGACTGAACCCGAATCCTATTCTGTAAGACTCTCTTGGGAAATGGTTAACGGTTATGCGAACCTGACGAGACTCTCTGATAGCTGGGTTCCATAATAAAATGGATTCAGAATGAAAGAATATGACACAGAGCAAGCCATTGCTGGGATAGAGGAACCTGCCGGAATTCACTGGGACATCGATGGAGGGTTGTTTCAGGAATTTAACGGCTTGCATATCATCATCAACAGGATTGATCAAACGCAAATCACTCCCAGCCATGCCACAATCCCAAATGAGATGACCTTGCTTAGTGGTGGTGGAGTGATCGAGGTGCTCAGCAATGAAGGATTCGGTTTTGAAGAGATTCTTCCAATCTTTGCACACGGATCGAAATCTCACCAAGGATTTTACTGGAAGACGTACAAGAATGATTCTGATCATATCTTCGGGAAGATACGGTGCTGCAACGAAGTTGTCCGTTACTATCTGCTCCATGAAGATCCACTATGGTATGAAGAAATCTCACGGCTTCGCAACCTACGAGGATTATCAGGGCGAAGGTTTAGAATAGTAATATATAGATACACGCTTTCATCTTTACACTTAAAACATGGAAACTAATAACTATATATATACATATATATATATTAGTGTAATTTTTTATTCAAATGTATGTATTATAAAGTTTAAAACCAAATGATCTAGGAAAAAAAATATTTTTTCAAGATAAGAAAGTGAATAATTTTTTAATTAAATGTATACACACATAGGCACACATTCATGTGTTTCTTCATTTTATATCTCTTTTGCTTTGGACTGTGTTTTTCTGGGTATATTTCGAAAATGACAAAATAAATAGTGCGACATTAAGAAGCTCGTCAGCGTAATCCTTTCAATTCCAATACGAAGCCGTGTATTATAAGAGAATAGAAAAGACTGTGCTCTTGGAAGTTACAGAAATATGAAGGGAAGTTACAGAAAGACAGATCTTGGAGTGCATAGAATAAACTGTTAAAAAAAAATTAAAGGAGTGAGAGAGAGAGAGAGAGTAACTGACTGGATTGGGAACGCACAAGAGAGAGAGATATAACCCAAAAGCTCAATGTTTAAGCATATGAGATGATTTACAAATGATGGGAGGAACCTCTTTTAAATAGAGGTGCCTGGCAATGTTAGGAGAATATAAAATAACCCTATCTTAGGCTAAAATATATTTTTAGTCCTTTATATTTACGTTAGGTTTCACTTTAGTACTTAAATTTAAAAAGTACACTTTCAGTCCCTTAAACTTAACAACATTAGTCTCTCTTAACGGAAATTGCTGACTCATCACTGGATATAGTTGTTTTTATTTTAAATCCTTTTATTTTACACAATTTAAAATATCAAATTTATTATATTATTAAATTAAAATTAAAATGTGAGTATGGTTTGTCAGTGTTTATTGCACAGTCATCAATTAAATTTAACGAGTCAGCAATTTCCATTAAGAGAGACTAATATAGTT
The DNA here is from genome assembly GCA_025593235.1 of Vachellia pachyceras. Taxonomy (NCBI): domain Eukaryota; kingdom Viridiplantae; phylum Streptophyta; class Magnoliopsida; order Fabales; family Fabaceae; genus Vachellia; species Vachellia pachyceras. Next base: position 5,081 of record JANTPZ010015690.1, on the reverse strand, counting down.
AAGTTTTAGGACCGAAAGTGTACTTTTTAAACTTAAAGGGCTAAAGTGAACCCTAACAGAAACATAAAGGATTAAAAATATATTTAGCCTTTTAAGATATGACACACATTATCTGTTAGTTAATTTATTATTATCTCTCCATTATCTCAGTTAATAAGATAATATATTTAATTTGAATTTACGACCTTTTATATATTTACCATATTAAATAATGGTTAAATCCTTGTTTAATCCATAAATATGATTTAATCTCTAACTGATTTAATTAATTTAATATATTGATATTTATGTTATTCGGATGATATAATTTAACTCTCTTATTTAATTTATAATTTTATTTAATCAGTTAGATTAGTAATCATATTAAATATCGGATCCAGAATCAAAAATCTACAAACGATTTGAAGTCGATAAAAAAAATCTTTCTGATCCTTATCTATTTTCGAGTCAATGAATTGAAATGATATATGGAATACATATGAGCGTCAAGGAATAATCCATTCACAAAAATTAGCAAAAGTTTAACAACAATTTGATACGATTTTATAAGGTACAAATATAAAAACAAACTGCATACTCATGAGTTCTTCCGAGTTTGCAACTAGCACGAATGTACGAGTTTAAGAACGAGTTGATATGTTTTTGTAAAGTAGAATAATAAAAACGGTAAACTTAAAGACTCAACTCGAAAGTTTGACAGCAGTGAATGAACTGCAGGTAGGGTTTGACATTGTCTTGATATGGCAAAAAAGGAAAAAAAAACAGTAAAAGAGCATTATGTACGCGATATCTATGCACAATTTAAAATTTCGCGTGCAAGATTGAATGTACTGAAGCCAAAAGTAGAATAAAATTTAAACCAGAATGGCTAAAAAAAAGTTATATATTCACAAAGTATGACAATATCTAATCATTATGTGGAGATGAGATGAAGGTCGGTACCGACATTATATTCCCCAGACAGAAACCGATAATTATCAAAATCAGCTTTAAACATCTTCAAGTGAAAGTCTTGCCACTTGATAATTGAACACCTTGATCTGAATCAATCAAGCTTCCTTTTGTAGAAGATCTCTTCGAGCATTAGACCCTTTGGCGGCGTAGTAGTATCATCATCACCTTCTTTATCAGGTGTTAGTCTGTGAAACTTACAGGGAACACATGAAGTAGGATAATCTCTGACAGCTGAAGCCCTTCTTCTAGTCATAAACTTGTGCGAATAATCACTCCGACTGGTTAATCCAACACCTTGAGATGACAATTTCTTAGAACCCATCAAGTTTTTATCACGATCATCACCACAAGTCTCAATAGGATTCGATGTATAATATCTTTGCTCAAGATTAGCCATAACATCTGTAATTCTTGTTGTGAATCGGTTAAAGCCCGCAGGTGGATACTCACGAACTGCGGAACCCTTCTTCGTCTTTCCAAGCATGGTCATTACGCCAAGGATTGATGAACTTTATTATCAGAAGATCAAACCCTTCTAGTAAGTAGCAGAACAAAAGGACAAAGCATAAAAGAAGGAATAAGAAAGTACTGAGAAAATATATCTATACGAAAAATGGAGTTTCGATTGGTGGTAGTAGTCAAGAGGGAAGGAAAGGAGGAGGAGGAGGCTCTATGCTCTCAGTGAAAGAGTAGGAAACGTAGAACTAATCAAATAAAATAACCTTAACCATATATCATATCTGTACGATGACTTGCATATCTTTATCTACATAGATAACAGTATATGTGATTTTACAATATCTGCATAATATTTTGATTATTCTATATCTCCCTTGAAAAGGTTAAACAAAATAATAAATATAAATATTTTAAAGTAATTTATTTAATTTTTAAAAAATTCAACTAACTTTTAAATTAAGGATTAGAGATCATTTTCCATTGATGACATGTCAATTGCTCCTGCCTCCCATAGATATGGTTTCTATGAAATAATTTATTTAAACAAATCTCAGATAATGAGATTACCCAGATCTCGATTGGGAGAGGGATATAATTTATTTTAATATCTTGCAATAGCATTGGGTCATTAGCGTAGTTCTATAAACACACACATGTATATATTTAATAGGCATAAATTGTCGATAACATGTAGATGAACAATAAATTTTAATAAATATAACATAGTAAGGATATGAGTGAATGGCAATTTGCACTAAAAATTTAAAAAAAAAAAAGATTTTAACGAGTGAGGAATCTTTTTATTGCTTACTTTAGATTTTGATATTGGGTCCGTTTGGATTAGCGGTGGAGAAGTGATTTTTTTATAGAAGTTATTTTGGAGAAGTGACTTTTTGTATAAGTTAAAAATGTAAAGTGATTTATGTTTGGATTAGCAGTAGAAAAATGATTTTTTTAAAAAGGAGAAAGCGTTTGGATAAACGTTAGAAAAGTGGCTTTTGTTGACAAATTTACATGAATCTTGTTAAATACCATACATTCATATATATTTTTCATTGAATGAAATTGAGAACGCTAAAAGATTTAAATGCAAGCATGCTTAATTGTATGCTCACAACTTAAATTTGAAAAGTTTAACATTTTTCAGCAATTGGTTCCCAAGAAATTGACAGGATGAAGTTGTCACACATGAAGATTATGTAAAGTAATATTATTTATAAATATACACACACCCACACACATATACGTAATATGGTGTCTGAGACTGAAATGGAATTGTTAACGGCTTTCATGGAGGTGTCATCCTGAGCAACATTTCTGGCCATGGCGGTGAGAAGAGTGATGCCGTCCTCGGCGGCGGCGATGGTGTTGGCGATGGGAGCGTTAATGATGAGGCAACCGAACTCAGTGGCAGCCTACAAATCGACATTGTCGATCCCCACTCCAGCTCTTCCCACAACCTTAACCTTCCATTTCCAGCTTCAAACACTTGCCTCGTAACCTTCGTCCCACTTCTCCCAATCAAAGCATCTCACGATGCGATCTTCGCACACAATTCTTTAGGCGAGAGATCGTAGGCACATTCCACATGCCCGAACTGGCGCAAAACTCGGAGCCCAGCCTCTCCGAGCTTCTTAGAAACCAGGATGGAGGGTCTAGTATCAGACGACGAAGAAGAAGAATATTTCAAATCCTCAAAGGTTGAAGCAGAGGATGTATCCGCTGTTTTTGAGACATTGTTGACGAAAAATGAATGTTAAGAACGAGATCGCTAGAGTGAAAGCTTGAGCTTATCGATGCTGGAGGTGTTGAGGAAGCAGAGAACAGAGGATTATTGCTAGCTTCTCTCGCCACCACGTCCCATTTCAGTTTCTCGCCAGAAGCTACTTCCAGATGACTTTTCCTTCTACCCTACCGCCGGACCAAACGACCGCACAAGGGTCATAAGTGCTTTTCAGCCCAAAAGCTCCTTTTGGGCTGTCCTGCCGCTGAACTAAACATTGTCATTTCATCTTGTTTTAACCGTATTTTTTCATACTTTGGGTAAAAAAACTGTATTTTTTCATAATTGTTTTGTTCTAATTTAGATATTATATCCCAATAATTAGGAAAAATCATTTTTGGGAGGGACTTATTTATGTATAGTTGCATTCAAAATGAAATTTTTTTTGAGTTAATTTTTTTTCCCAATGCCTAAATCAGCGGTGATTTTTTTGTTTATCTTTCATAATTTAGCATATCTCTAGCTTTATTTTTTAAAAATAATATACGTATTGATTTTTTTTAAGTATTTTAATTTATCATCCTTATTACTTTTAAAATAATAAATTATAAAATGCGAAAAAATCATTAGAATTATAAATCAAATCATGTCAAAATTAAATAAGAATCTAAACACGAGTAAAATTATATGTTAATAAATTAATTTTATCCAACGTACATTTTGATAAAAATTGCACAAAATTATATAAATTATTCACACAAGTGTATGACTGGAAGAAGTGGTTAATTAATGACGTTACGTAACACATATATTAACTACTTTAAATATAAACATATATATATAAATTACAAATTATTAAACTAATTCCTCTTTCCTACTTTTTCATTCTCTCCTTTTTTTTTTCCTACCTACTTTTTTGTTTCAGAATCCATAAAAGCTAATAATTTTCTAAATATAAATCATTTTTCAAAACCTAGGCTTTACCTCAAAATCTGTGAAAGCTATTTTCCAAAATTTATTCTATAAAACCTAGGTTTTACCTCGGTATCTGTAAAAGCTATTCTGAAAATAAGATCCAAACAAACCCTAATCAAATGGAAATCTTCTTGCAAATATTATAGTTTGCATTACAAATGTAAAAAATGATTTAAACAATTACTTCCTCACTTGTATTATATATGATTTTACATATGCAAGGGAGTTTGTCGGCTCAATGGTCAGTAAACATTTTAGATCCAAGGTGGTGTTGATCAAATCCCACCTTAATCTTAACCCTATATTAAGAAAAAGGCCCCCCAAAAAAATAGCAAGGGTCTCCGAACCTCTGGGCTCTGGCTATTGGAGTTTATGTGTCGATCGTCGGAGATTGATGAGAGGTGCTTATAAAAAATATGAGGGGCATTTTTTAAAAGCATGAACATTTTGAAATCCCTCTTTAATGATAAAGTGCTTGTTTGGCAACATCGTTGCCAAAACGGTACACGTAAACTGAGACAAAATCATTTTGAAATCTGTAAAAACCATCTTGAAATTGGTAAAACCATATCCAAATCCACAAAATACCTTGGAATCTGTAAAATCCATTCTCCTAACGGAGTTCCCAAACACACACAAAGTATGAAATTAGGATTTTACATGTTGGTATGACCAATTTAAAATTTTATATTCATATGGTATTTATTAGGGATTTTTCCAACACATTTAATGTTAATAAAATTGAAAAAAATTAGTTAACCGATATAAAATGAATGTAGCATTATAAAAAGACCTACTGTGCGTTTAGAAAATCCGTTGGGAGAAAGAGTTACAGCTTCTGAGGTGATTTTATGGATTTCGAAATAATTTTACATATTTTAATATAATTTTTATAGATTTCGAGATGATTTTATCTTGACTTACGAGCATACGGGGAGAATGAGTTCCCAAGGAAGCATTGTGTATATAT
>JANTPZ010015687.1:0-13313 GCA_025593235.1 Vachellia pachyceras | reverse complement strand
TATATATATATATATATATTGGTGGGATATCCTGTAGTGTTTGGCCCAGAAACAAAAAAAAACCTAGTCTGTACTGTACAAACATGTTCCATTTATCAGTATTTTTATCTTTTAAAGGTATGTGCAGGAGAATGAATATAGAAGATTGGGAAAAGAATGGCGAGAGGATGGGACAGGTGAAGGCATTGCCCAACTAACTGCCACACGTGGCAAGTCCATGTGATTTCGGAATATGTATAATATTCATTTCTCACATCCGCCCAAGCTTCTAATTATTTATTCCTATTTATGTCCAATCATTTCCTATACATTTTACATTTTAAAAAATTTCACTCAAATACATATAATAACTATCACCAATCAATTAGAACATCATATAAACTTTCATTATTCATAATTTACGAATAATACAACTTAGTATAGGTTTTATATTTTATATTAATCATTTTTATGCGTTATATTTTTATACATTTATGGAATACCTTTTAAAATTCTATGTTTTTAAAAATGTACTCAAACTTCCATTAACATTTAAAACAGAATAAATATTTATATAATTTCATTGAAATTCAATAAATATCTGTATAATGTAATTTTCATATGAACATCTTGTAGGTTGGAAAATAAAAATATTTCATAATGCTATAGAACTTAAATTCTTGAATAGTTTAGTTCTTCAAAAGTATTTTTTTAAAAAAATTCAAAGAAGAAATTATAGACATAATTTCGCTAAGATTATAAACTACACAGCTTCGTGAAAACATCAGCATGATTATTGAGATAAGCGGACAATTTTTATTCTAAAAGCAAAATATACATAAAATCAGGATTTATTCCTTAATTATATTTACTTAAAAACGTTTTTTAAAGAATAAAATAAATTTAAAAAAATACTTGTACGAGTTGGGCAAAGCGAGACGATAAACTCTGAGACTTGGAGAGATGTGGGTGCCGAGAACGTCCTACTCGCTGATGTTGCAAGAGCTCCTAATTTTCCCGTGCTCTCCACGTGTCCTCTTTTTATTGGATTCGATATTAATTTATTTCCTCTTCAACTCATGGTCATTACCCAGCCACCACAGTAACCCCCCAAAACACACACTCTCCCCCCCCCCCCCGATTTTGAACCCTCTTGTCTGCACACAGATGCTCCCAAAATCTTCGTCGGAGCACCTCAGGGGGTAGAGAGATAAAACCCACTTGTAGAGAGAGAAACTTTAACTGAAATTTTTTAACGACAGTCTCACGCAACTTCGGGACCGTCCAAAAACCATAAAGGGGAGACCTTCAAATATGAGCTCCACCAAGCTTGTTTCAGTTTCTAGACTCTAGCTTTGGTGATTCTCTTGGATATATGTTTCCTGGGGCTGCTTTTTTATTGAGTCTGTTATAAGTTGCTTTTTCCTCCTTTTCTCCTCTTTTTGTTTCTTTCGATGGGTTTTCTTGAGAGGAACTGCTCCGGCGGGCCGACTTCTGACTGAAGCAAAACTTGCTTTGACAATTTCTTAAACAGGGGTTTACTGCAAGGGAAACATGCTAATTTTGGGTTAGGAACAGGATTATTTGATTACTTTCAGGCTCATCGGTAAAAGAGAAGGTGGTCTTTTCTCCCCTTTTGTCGTTTCCTTCGTCTCCTTTTTTGGTTTCTTTTTAAATTCTTGGTATGGATGAGAAAAAAATGTGATGATAAATTTGGGAGTGAGTGATTAGCTTTTAGAGGAATTGCGATTTGTTTTGATCCATTGGAGTTGTTGTTGTCCATATAGGAAGGTATATTCAGGGGAAGCTGAGTTTATTGGAATTAAAAACGCAGTATTTGTTGTGTAGTTAACAATTGAAATGAGCAATTCGGGTATAGTTTAAGGTTGCAGCATGAGTTACAGCGACAGGAACAGAGGATCAAAAGAGAGGGAATGTGAAGAGTCAATCTTGCAGAATTCTGGGGAATTAGAATCCAAATCGGTTGGACAGAATGGATCTATTACGACCCAACAGCTATCAATCGATGAGAATCTTCTGGTTGATCCTAGACAACTCTTCATTGGGTCAAAAATCGGCGAAGGAGCTCATGGGAAAGTTTATGAAGGAAGGTCAGTGACGAGTCACGGTCAAGGAAATTTCACAATTCGCTTTCACTGTTGGTTGTACATTCATGTGAATATATTGGTCAGAAGACCTTTTATGTTGTTAAAAAAAAAAAACATCCCTTACTCAATTTCTTGTGAAGCAGCTAACTTTGTTGGTGATCTCATATTACTTATTTCAATAACCTGGTTGACTAATTTAAAATGCCTAAGTTCTTTCACTTTCAAGTACATACTAATTCTTGCTGAGATACTGACCCCTTGCTCTTTTTAAGAGGCATTTTATTCTCTGTTTAGTGATGTAACTATCCATAGTTAGTGCAGAAGAGAGTATATTGCTTTGATTAATGAATAAGCTCTATAACTTAGTGTATGCACCAAAATGTTTGTTGGCAGCTAGTGTCCTGGTTTATTTAGGTGTAGATTAATAAATTTCCAGGTATGGAGATCAAATTGTCGCAATTAAGGTTCTGCACCGAGGGAGCACTTCAGAAGAAAGAGCAGCCCTTGAAAATCGTTTTGCTAGGGAGGTTAATATGATGTCCCGTGTCCATCATGAGAATCTGGTTAAGGTGAATGCCTTTTGTTAATTTGTTACAAATGTGCCTGCAGCTTTTATTTGTTTAGTGGTTCTCATTTACTTGAGTCTTGTTATTTGACCAATGGTTTCATATTATACAACTGAATGTACGTCAATATTTGCAGTTTATTGGAGCTTGCAAGGATCCTCTGATGGTTATAGTCACGGAGCTGTTACCGGGGATGTCACTGAGGAAATATTTGACTAGTATACGCCCTAGACTATTAGACTGTCATGTGGCTATAAACTTTGCCCTTGATGTTGCTCGGGCCATGGATTGCCTACACGCTAATGGGATCATACATAGAGATCTGAAACCTGGTACTTTTTTTTCCTTTGCATATACTGCAATATTTGTAACGAATACACTGTTTGTTACCCATTTACTGTTTTATTTTGTAACTCTTTGGTCACAGTGGATTTTAGTTCATGGTTCTGTTCAGTGGCTGTTGAATGCTTTGTGAAATTTGCTCTGGATTGGCTATAAATGCCATTATCCAGGCATGTTCTAATCTGTTCAATCATGGACTTTTCTGATATCTTAGTTGTTACTATGAGCACTGAACATTGTTGTTCGTCATGGTTAAAGAAAAAGATGCAAGCTTCTTTGGTTATTTGTTATAGTGCTGTCATTTTGAGGTGTATTTTCTTGCTGATTTTTTCCCCTACTCGACCAGGACACTTAAAATAGTTATCGTTCAATCCTCTCTGAAATTGAACGGTGAAATAATATGGTCAGAAATAATGATAACTTCAGGTGACAAGTGTTTAGAACGTTGTTGTTCTGGATTGGACATTTAACTCTATGTGCTGCATCTCATCATAATAGTTTCTGACATTAGCGTTGTAGAGTGGAATCTAGGTCTGCGCTAAGTTTCTAGCATCAGTGAGTATGACTTTCTCCCTTTAACGACTTTTTCTTTATTTTCTATTTAAAATTTTATATGATGCAGATAATCTGTTGCTTACGGCAAATCAGAAGTCTGTCAAACTTGCAGATTTTGGTCTTGCAAGAGAAGAATCTGTCACTGAAATGATGACTGCAGAAACCGGAACTTACCGTTGGATGGCACCAGAGGTATCTTGTATTCTAGGATTATCATTTCACTATTAAATATAAAAAATGTGGCTAGATGTACTGCATGTTTTGGTGCTTGTCATCTTTTTTCATCAACTAAGAAGCTTGGATATAGATCATGTTGACACTTTGTGACATGACAAAATCTAACATGATCATATTTAATTTAGCCTGTCCATCATGTACAATGCGAGTCACACACATATACTATTTTTCGTTTAAAATAAGTTTTGGTACTTCATCAAACAACAATTCGATACATACAAGACGCCTAAACTAAACTTGTACTTCAGAGCAGCAATGGCATGCAGCCACACACTGATGGATATTTGAGCTTGGATGTGCCGGAGTTTGCCAATAGCTGGACACAAGTTAGATGTAATTCTAGTTATAGATCAGATAAATATTCATATTTTCCTTCTTATAGTCTTATCTGGTTTAATTGCTTCAATTCTTGCGAGTAGATATCAGAAATAGCACAATGACATTTGTTTCTTTTCTAAGGTTGAGTGGGTTCAATTCCAATGTCAGCATCATACTTCTTTAGAATTCTTCTTAATAAATGGACCGTACAGATATGTCAAGTACTACAACATACTAGTGCATATATTTAGGTCCCTCAAGACCCTGACCAGTTTGAACATAAGTTATTTATTGAATGACTATTTGGTACTGCTTACCCCTAAATTTCGCCTGTGTCAAAGTGCATTATGAATTTGCTTGCCGCGTATGCATGTTCTTGCCACTAGGTTTTGATGACGCAATTTGTTTTTTTTTTCAGCTGTATAGTACTGTGACATTACGTCAAGGAGAGAAAAAGCACTACAACAACAAGGTCGATGTGTACAGCTTTGGAATTGTTCTGTGGGAACTTTTAACAAATCGCATGCCTTTTGAAGGGATGTCTAATTTACAAGCTGCTTATGCTGCTGCTTTTAAGGTGAAAAAGCTGGTTTTAGACTTCTCGGTTTTCATTGTTGTTGAATTGTTGCTTTAGTTTTTATGGTGATGAAGTTGATGATTGTGATCGATTATGCTTCACTCTTCATGTCATATATGGTTTGTGGTTGAACGGTTCAGGCTAATGACTTGGCCTTTTTATTTTCTTTTCAATTATAAGCCACTTTTGGAAGTGAGGGATTGGATTTGTTGATAATGATGACATGTTTTGCATGCGATTGCAGCATGAGAGGCCTAGCCTTCCAGAAGATATACCTCCTGATCTTGCCTTTATCATACAATCATGCTGGGTTGAGGATCCAAACTTGAGACCGAGCTTTAGTCAGATCATCCGAATGCTTAACGCCTTTCTCTTCACTTTGTCACCTGAACCGCCCTCCCCTAGATCTCAGGAACCTGAAAATGTTGAACCTGAGGCCACAGCAACTACATGTAATGGTGCCATAACTGAGTTTTCTGCCCGAAACAGAGGAAAGTTCGGATTCCTTCGCCATTTGTTCACTTCCAAGAGGACCAAAAACTAACAGTGAGTAGTGATTTTTGAACAACCCCTTTTTGTTGTAGATGAGAATGAGTTTGCCATGATAAAGTACATAATTTTAATTCATTTACGAGTAATCGTGGGTGGAGGCAGCAAGTAGGTGAAATGATGAAGCAAGTTCCACAAAAGAATAGAATGATGTTAATATACTCTTTTTTTCTCCCTTTTTTGGAAGGAGTAAGGAAAAGGTAGGACTGTTGAAATCATCTAGTTGTTCTTGTTGTAACTAGTAAAGGAACACATTGGCTTAGACACCTTTCTGATGACCTGATCTAAAATATCCTATTGATTACTATGTAGCCATTTATTGTTCTTGTGATTGAGTGGTGGTCAAATGAGCAATCATATGATTAAAACAAATTATGAACTGAATCTTTGGCATTCATGTTTTCGGTAAGAAAATGATGTGAAATGCGACTGCGCATAAACCTTACATTTTATCTTCATACTTTTTCTTTTTACTGTCTTATGTTTTTGTCCATCCACCTTTATAGTTAGTTCGGGTGGATCTCGTGTGTGTTTGTATATATATGGAGTTTGACATGACTTATCCATAGAATGTAAATTCTTGCACATTTATTATTTAACGATGATGATTTGTGAACAATACATTTCCGGACACTTTATATTTTATGCTGATTGATATAGAAAAGCGGCATTAAAAAAAAATAGAGGGGATGTAAATGGATGATTGAGGTTGAGAGAATGGAAGTTCGCGCGTGGAAAGGTGGATAGAGGGAAAAATACCCTGTTTGTCATAGCATAGCGGTAAAGTATGATTATACATTTCCACACATACGTTCCCATTCATTTTTATCTTTCCATGTTCCATAAGCCTTGGATGATGAGTTCCTTCAAATTATTGAGGTCAGCTCTGATGCATCATGGTAGAATAAATATAAATATTATTTACAAGAATAAATGATATAATTTAAAAGTTCTGTAGTTTATATTGAATACTAATTCAAGGAAGATAAATCAATCTTATAGATCGCAGTTAAAATAATTTTATTTTTTTAAATGATATTATATAAAATTAGTTATTCCAACAAGAAGAAAATAAATAACATTTGATAAAAATACAGATAAGTAAAATAATAAGTATAATTCTCAAAAGAGAATATATTATTTTAGGATTGATGTGCAATTTTAATATTACGCCGTAGAGCATGGTTAGCCCAAAAAGAAAATGGTGAAGCAAGGGTGCCGTGTTACTTATTTACCCCCGTCCGGCTCTGCCTGTCTCCTGAGTCCTGAGCATCAATGTGCGAGGCCAGTATTGTGGGACCCAAACTTCATTTGGAGGTACGCTACACGCACGTGTTTGGCCACAGATGGACGGTCAAGATCATACGGAAATATACACGCCGACGCTTCCGTCGGATTTTTTTTTTTTTTGCCAAAAATAGTTTCCATCGAGTTGAATAACTAAAAAACGACTTCAAGTCAGTGCCCCTTCCCTCCCTCCCTCTCACCACAGCATATTTCTTTCTATTCCATTCCTCCGCAAGTCCACCGTAGAGACTAGAGATATTTTAAAGCGAGAAAACCCAGGTGCTCGCATCACCAAATTCCAAATCCACAACACCTAGCAGCCACCCACGCGCGATGCCAGCTTAATTTCCATGGCTCTCAGATCTCTGCTCTTGTAATCACCTTCAATTGCCTGAGCTTTCCTGGGTCAACTCCCTTCACATACGGAATTTGAGAGCAAAGACATGAGTTTGATCTTTCATCCGATCCTCTCTTTTACAAGAGCTCCAACATAAAAATCCCGTTTTTCATTGTGGGGATTTCCGAAAGTTATTGGTATGGACCCTCCTACTTTGCTCTGATTACTGAGATGATTTGGCTTCTGGTTTTCCCCTCGACTAAACTTAAAATTGGGGGGGGGTGAATTATTCTTTCATGAGCAATGGGAGAGCATATGGCAGCCTTGCACACAGCGATCAGCTCTGTTCAAGCATTGGGCAAAGGCTTTGATGTGAACTGTGATACGAGGTTACTCTATTGTAAAGGGCTGGCGGCGTCTCGGGTAGTCGAGATTGACGATTACCACACGAGGGACCTCCGATTGTACGATGATTTAGTTGTTCCCGATGTGTCGAGGGACATAAAAAGCACTCAGGAACCCGTCGAGCGTCAGAGTTCTGGAGTCTGCAGCTTCCAAGAGGTCGGAATTTTTGGATCGAGCGTCTACATCGTTACCGGTGCACAGCTTGGGGTGTGGGATTTTGGATCGCGGAATGTATTGTACATGAAACTTCTGTATTCTAAGCTACCCGGCTGCAAAGTTAGAAGATCATTATGGGATCATAGCCCAGACAAGTCACACAAAACTGTGACTGTCAAGAACTCTTCCAGCCCTAATATCTCAGGCTCTGGTTCTAGGGAAAACATCCCGGGGAACAAATTGGTGAAGTACGTAGACTTCTCCGAAATGAGCAAGGGCCCCCAGGATCCTCCAGGCCATTGGTTAGTTACCGGTGGAAAGCTTGGTGTTGAGAAAGGGAAAATTGTTTTGAGAGTGAAATATTCGTTGCTAAATTACTGATTCCACGATCCATATTTTTGTATGATGATGTGATGTGATGTGATGGTTTCTGTGAGTGTAGGTTACAGAAGTGGCAAATTCCGTTTCCTTTGCGGCTGACAATGTTCATGCCTCATCTATATATCTATAACCATAATCTAAAATGAAGAATAAACCGTATTATTTACAAGTTATAAATAGCTCGGTGCCTTGTACGAGGGCTTTCATCTAGTTGGGGTTAAACAAGGAGGGGGGGAAAAATTCTTTTCCGCCACGATGTTGGTATCTTTCAAGGTGGCGAGTGCAAAACCGACTCTTGAACAAATATTTTAGATCCCGTGGCGCTATTTTGGTGGATTAAGCTGTGGGGTTTGATGGATATGGTAGTTTGCTAATTTGTTTCAGCGGGACGGTTACTTTTCATCACACCCTTCCCTTCAGTGTTTTTTTTACTTTTTATGACAAGTTAAAAAGCAATAAATATATAAAAAATATGATTTTTTAAATACACTCTTACTTATAAAAAAAAGATGAGTGACAGAATAATTTGAGAAAGATGTGAAGGAAAAATTGTGTTCGTGAACAGTTTTTTTTGTATTGAAATTAATATTGATGGAAGCTTCCTTGAAATAAGTAATTTCTGTATCAATAAAGAGATAAATTAAGATTTTATATTTAAGGTGAAAATCTTGAATAGCTTCCGGAACGTAGAAAAATCTTGAAAAATATGCTGCATGTCAAAAGGCGAAGAAAAACTTGAAATTTGGTGGAGGCTTGCGGCCACAGATTAAAGAAGTTCAAATGGGAACGCCTTTAACGGCAACTTGCACTCCTAGTCTGGCTTCCTCTTTCCGCAATGCGGACGTCCAGACAGCAATGTTCATGGAGGATACTGGTTCGAGCTAAGGCCAACCATCTCAATTCCACCTTCATATTCAGAACAACCAATCTGGGACCCAATTGGACCCTCCACTGATTCTCTTTCATCCTCAAGCTTGGCAAATTCATTGTCTTCCGCCTCACTTCACATGGCCCTCTGCCAATTGCCCCTCGATCGCGCCTAGGGCTCATCCGAGCCACGTGCTCGATGTGATACAGAAATTTCAATCCCGAATCTTCGCTAAGAACCAAGCCGCTTCTGGCGACAGAGGATGGATTGATCAACGGCAAAAGGTTAATGAATTCCCTAAGGGCCCGTTTGGTACAATGAAAATGGCACACATGAAAATGGAAATTGAATTGATTTCCAACACAATGTTTATTTGGTAACATGGAAATCATTTCTATATGGAGTTCATTTCCATCAAATTTGATGGATTTCATTTCCACACAAAAGGCTCAGTTTTCTAATTCCATACAAACTCTCTCCATTTTACCCTCTGTCACTTATCTCTCAGTCCGACGGTGAATGGAACCTCGTCCATCAATGACGGTGGCGACCTCCATGAAGCTGAAGCTCCAACAACGGCAACCCACGATGACATCCCACGATGGCAATGGTGACCCACGATAGCGACCTGCGACGTTGAAGCTCAACGGCGACCCAAGATTATTTTTCCCCTTCAGTTTCAACGGTGACCAAGTTGTACAGATCGCGAACTCTAGCACAGCGACCCACGATAGTGACCTACGACGTTGAAGATCGATGGCGACCCAAGATGATTTTCCCCTTCAGTTTCGACGGTGACCAAGCCGTACAGATCGTAAACTCCAATAATAGCGACCCACGACAACGGCACAGGAGGCTGAAGCTCGACGGCGACCCACGATGATTTTTTTCCTCCTTTGGTTTCGATGGCGACCAAGCTGAAGCACGACGGCAACACACGAGACTGAGAAGCTACTTTGGTTTCAACGCCGAGTCGGCGAGCAGGCTGATTTCCACGAGAGTGAAGCTCCTTCGGTTTAAAAGAATTTTTTTTAAAAAAATATTTTTTTAATTTAATAGGGCATTTAGGTCTTTTCATTTAAAAATCATGTCTCATTTCCATGACATACCAAACATACTTTTAAACCTCATTTCCATTTCTATATCTATCAAAATAAATTCTGCATACCAAACGAGCCATAAGTTTTCGTATAACCATTTGGGATTGAATTTCAATTTGTCAAGAAACCACTTGGGGCTGAAATCGGGTTTGATTAGCTGCAGGATCTTATACTTACTGGGTTTTGGGGTTTGCTGGCGTTCTTAGCTCAACTTGGAACATATTTGGAAGAAATATGCGAAGGGAGTGCTCATAATAATACTCGCTTGCGTGGGCTTTATGGGTGTTTTGTTGATGAAGGGTAAGAGGACAAAAGTAGTGGAAGTAAGTGGCCTCTGCAATTGCTTGGAGACAATGAGCTCGGTGGCGGTCAGAAGGTAAATATACGAAGGAGACTACCCCGTATTACGAAAAGCATTGTTAAACGGGGTTTTAAGCTCCCTAAAAGTGTTAACAAACAAGACTAATAGCGGCTTGTTCCCTATTATTCATGCTGCATTGCTGCTCGTGGGCTATTCTTATTGGCAAAGCAGGTTTGGGATTTAAATGTTTGTTTGTTTATCATGTTGAAACCACGTCGCACGTAATTAAGATAAAACTTCTCTCATGCACTTACCTTAACTTACATAAAATCGCTTTTCCAACTGATTCCCAAACATACATCATTGGTGAGTAGTATCTGTAATGTTACCGTGTCATCATTTTCATTCATTCGACACAGATCCTCTCCAGTAGATAGTGCAGTGAGAAATAAATGGGACTGCCTGTGTTGTCAAATGCCTCCACTTAGGGCTTGTTTGGAAACTATTTTGAGAATAGCTTTTATAGATTCTGAGGCAAAACCTAGATTTTGAAGAATAGATTTTGGAAAATAGCTTTTACAGATTCTGAGTCAAAACTTAGATTTTGAAAAGTGATTTATGTTTGGGAAGTTATTAGCTTTTACGG
The DNA here is from genome assembly GCA_025593235.1 of Vachellia pachyceras. Taxonomy (NCBI): domain Eukaryota; kingdom Viridiplantae; phylum Streptophyta; class Magnoliopsida; order Fabales; family Fabaceae; genus Vachellia; species Vachellia pachyceras. The sequence goes on along the minus strand of JANTPZ010015687.1, from coordinate 2,601 downwards.
ATTCCGAGGCAAAAAAGTGGGCAGAAAAGAGGGAAGGGAAAGAATGAAAAGTAGAAAAGAGAAAAGAGAAGAAAGAAAAAGTAGGAAAGAGGAAAGAGAAAGAAGGAAAAAAGTAGGAAAGAGGAAAGAGTAGAAAAAGAGGAAAAAGTAGAAAAAAGAAAACCTAGGTTTCAAAACCTAGGTTTCAAACTAAGGTTTTGTAATTAAAATAACTTTTCAAAAAAATTTTGTATTTGGACAAAACTTAAGTTTTGGATCAAAACCTAGATTTCATAACTAGTTTCCAAACAAGCCCTTAGTCAAGCAGAACTTTATTATGTTGGATTTTGAGAACTTTTCCCCCAGTGATGTTCACTTACATTATATGTAATTCTTGGTCAATATATGTTAGCATAATGGGGAAAAAATTCCATGCATACAAGAGCACAATGGGGAGATAGATACAGTGCTGTTAAAGGGGAAGGAAGATGGCTCTTGCTTATTTGGTGATTTAGACTGAAATCGTTCATGATTTGATTGATCTTTATGAAATTTCAGTATGTTGTTTTTATACTATAATGTTAATGACTTTTATTTTCGTGGTGGAACAATTTTATTTTATTTTCCTTGTTATCTAAACGTTTTTGTTTTTATTTTATTTTATTTAACCTTCACCACACTGCTCCATTGCACATTCAAAACAGATCATGTGGCCGTTTAGAAACGCAGTAGAGAAATACTTTCACGTAAGTCGAGGTAAATATGTGGATGAGGTTATCTCGTTTTACGGAATAACACTATTTTTTACTTTTGAAAACGTTGTTTTAAACAAGCCTGTACAATTTTTTTTCGATAAACCGAGGGTATCCACCGCTGAAAGCAATGACTAATCCTTTCGCTGATTGCGGGGCACCTCAATGGGTGGGACAGCTGGCCCTGGTTATTAAGGAGTTGCATGCCCAAGGCAGGATTTAAATCCCTGACCTTGGTTAAGCTTGGATCATCTCCACACCGATGAACCAACCAGCCTGTACAATTAATTAATGAATGTATTGGATCATCTAGTGTATTGCACTGCTTCGGTTGGTTCATTTCTCAAAACAACCCAAACCTGGACCTAATCTCTGGGCCTTGGGCTTTCAAACATTTGCGATTAATGACCCACGAGCTCATGCAGGAGTTTGATGTGGGCCCAGGGAGTTGGGAAGGGAGGTTGTTGGCCATTGATGTCCTTCGCAGTTTCAAATCTGACGGAGGAGGAATAGAGTCAAAGACCAACCTGGATAGGTCTCTTTGACCACACCGGAAACATGCTTTTGTTAAGAAAATATTAATATGAAATTTCCAACTTTGACTGGATCGTCACAGCAAGCGAGGCGCACTTGGTTGAAAATCGATGTGGAATGTCAATTTACCATATTGCTCCTCTGAGCCTTGTCCTTTCTCCACTCGGCCACAGATTTGAAATTTAGGTCAGACATCAACCTAACCTCTCCAAACAATATATAATCTTAATAAATTATAATCTTAGATCTCCCTCTGGCTTGAACCTATTTGAGCTCTACCTGAATAAATAACTGTAAGCACTTTTACAATTTATTTTCTATTACACAATGGCCATAGGCAAAAAAAAATTCATACATCCGACAAATGAGATAAATATTGACTTAATTCTTAATCATGAAAAATGATAATTCACTATTATGGCCAGGATGACATATTTGATGATTAAATAGATAATCCTCCATTTAGATTTTGTAAACTTCCTATTAAGAATTACCTTTAGAAGAATCAAAATGAATTCATTGCGTGGTGAATGAAAATAATTTATCCCCTTTATTAAATTGAATATTATATAATTCAGTGAAGAATGGTTGAGCCATAACTTCAAAATTAACCTGCGTGCCTGAAGAGGTAGTAAAATAAAAGAGAGAGAGAGGAGGGAGGGCAAAATAGTAAGAAAAGTAAGAGGGGAACTTTGCGTTTGGTGATATTATTTCTTTAATCACTTATTAAACAATGAGTTTCAGTAGGTTTGACCACTGCTCGTTGGGGGCTACATTTCCTCCTTCAGACCCCCCTTCCTCTCTCTACATTTTTATCATTCTCACTTCTCTCTCAAAATCGTCGCCTCTCGCCCTTTGCCATCTGATTTCTTTGACTTGACAAGAGGTTCTTCTTCTGCAAATCGAAACCACAAGTTTCAGTTTTCCTCCATTTCGCCTCCCGCACGTGATTCACAAATTTTTGCATGAGCTGCGTCCTCACAGGTTTGTTATGCTGATCTTCCTTTCATTTTGATTCTTCTTATTTGAACTTTTGCAGGGCGTGACAATTTTGTGCCTCTGATTTTTCTTCCCCCTCTCTTCCAATTTGGCTGCTCTTTGTGGTCTGATTTGTTATCAGTTTTTTGGTTCGTTTGATGCTCTATTTACTGTTTTATTTTATTTAGCTGATTTCTGTTGCGACAATTTTTACATTAGGAAGAATTCATTTGAACCAGCAGCCTTTTCTTTTTTTCCCTATTAAATAGTTAATCATAAAAGAAAGAGGTTTTTGTGAATCTTCTATCATATTTGTGTAGATTCATTTGGCGGTCTTGGTTATTTGGGTTTTTTTTTT
>JANTPZ010015684.1:0-10731 GCA_025593235.1 Vachellia pachyceras | reverse complement strand
AATATAGTTTTTGTCAACATATGTATATATGGATTCAAACTAAAATGACAATATCCATAATGTATAAAGCTTTTAAAAGAGATTAAAATAACAAGTAGTAACAATTTCAAATCTTAGCCATGAAACCCAATATTTAAAATAATCAGTAAAAGAATTATCATAATTTCAAATTGTGGCTTAGATTATCCTAGATTGATTGAAAAAATATGATAAAAGAAAGTAGAAGAAGTTGCTAAGGTAACTATGAGGGAATCATACCTTTGGTAGAACTATCGTGCTGATAACGTGTTGTAAATTAAGAGTAAATAGACAAAGAGAAAGAGAAGAGAAAGTTTGAGAGTAATGAGAAACTTTGAGAGTAATTCTATTCACTTTTGAATGTGTCATGTATTCCATGTACAAAGTTCTATTTATAGGCCTCTAAAAGTGACCTCCAAGAGCCATGAGCAATAAATAGTACAATCAAGATGGATGGATATACATTGTGACTCTTTATACATACATTGTGATCCTTTGTACATACATTGTGACCATTTGTACATTGAATATCTCTTTAGTTTCTCAACAACAATTCATGTATAGTATTTATATCTTAGCAAGTTAAGAGTCTATGGACATCCACTCTTATAATGTATTTATTACAAATGCACAGAATCTTTTATCTTTTTTCCTGAAGGGCCACTGTTGCTGTTGACCAATATGTTAGAAGATGTGAAATTCATACCCTTTTCATCCTCCATTACTGTTAATAGATAACCATTGAGGGATCTAATTGATCATGTGATGTCCCTTACCTACCTTAACTGAGGTTATCCATTTACATGGGAAAAGGTATCCATTACTGTTTGAGAAAATGGTGAAAAAGTACTTTTATGTAAATCAAGGTAAAGATATTAGGAGATTTTCTCGTTTTAAGAAAAAACACTGTTGAACGAGCTTTTATAACTTCTAAAAGTGTTACCAAACAAATCCATGAATACTCGGTGATACGCCAGTTGTTTAGAAATCGGCAGCCCATTGCATAGGCACACTCTTGCAGGATTTATGACACAACACCATCTTTAATTTATTTTAAATAGATAATTATTTTAGATGTTGTGCTTTGTCTCCTTGGGATTGCTCTGAATAGTGAGATCTTCAAGACTATAATCAATTTTCTGATGGAAGAAGGACGTGTCCCTAAACAATTGTGCATTAGCTGGTAAGCAAACGATTCCTCAAATTATAATTACTCACCTTACATTGGATGAAGAAGAGGACATATCCTTTCATAGTATATAATCAATTGGTGATTCTATTCGTCTTAAGGAGACATGCTTTCTTCTCCCTACAATTAGGTACATTCCTGCTATTAAAGCAAGCACGCCAACCTGACACTAAAGAGAACAGGTCCACAAAGAACGTTAAAATACGAGAAAAGGAAGTTGTCCAAGACTCAGATATGGGGGAGAGTGGAAACTCAGGCAGTGTGCAGCAAGGGGAGAACGACTCACAGATGCTTATTATTGATCAAATGCATGAAGTGGAAAAAGCTACTGATCAAGAAACGAACGATCTGAGCCCTACGACTGGGGTGCTACCCCCGGCAGATACTGCTGAGAAAATGAGCTCTTTCAGAGATAAGCTCATAGGTAAAGCTTCCAGTAGCGATAGCTCCAGCACCAGTTTGTCATCTGATTTAACCATTGATCATGGTGATGTTCAGATAAACCTGGAAGGACTTATACCTTCCATAACTTTCTCCCAGAGAATCCAACATCTGATGTCCCAATGTATGAAGTACGCTGTTATCGTCAAGCTGTTGGGACGCTTTGTTCGGCAAGACATCCTGCATGCAAAGATTTGCTCCCTGTGGAAGCTCATTGGAGGTTTCAAATTAACTGAGCTAGAAGGGGGTGCTATATGGTCAAATTGGAAAATACTGAGGATTATCAAAATGTGATGTTAGGAGGTCCATGGGTTGTCTTAGGGCATTACCTAATAGTGCATTCATGGGAACCGAGCATATCTCCAACAAACCTTGAGATTAAGCATGTATATGGCTGGGTGAGGCTTCCTGGTTTACCTTACCATTATTATCACAAGAGTGTCCTCAGAGCCATAGGGGAGGTTATTGGTTAGGTTCTTAAAATAAATTACAATACGGAAGGGTTTGACAAGGCACGATTTACGCGGCTGGCTGTGAAGCTGGACCTGACAAAGCCGCTGGTCTCCATGATCAAGCTTAACGGAATAACTCAGCTAGTGGAGTATGAGGGGCTCCCAACTATTTGCTATGGTTGTGGACGTTATGGTCACCTTGAAGAAGCATGCACTCTCAAAGCCCAACGTGCAGCATCTGCCCAAGCTCCGGTCCCCTCTCAGGCAGGCGTCTCTCAACATCCGACGAATGTAGGGAACAAAGAGCATGACGCTAGGTGGCGTGATGGTCAAATCTTCAGGGAATGGATGCAAGTCTCACCTCGCAACAGGCGTAAAAGCATAACAGCAAGGAAAGATGGCCAAGGTGCTTCCCATCCTAGCGAAAGATGCAGCAATAGATTTAATTTGCTTGCTACCTTGGACAACACTACGGAGCATCAAAATGGAAATCCTCGTTCTGAGGTGGTGGAACAGCAGGCCCTTGTTAGCTCGCAAAGAGCAGATGGAAAGAATAATAAGAAAGATGAGAGAGCCAAGTCAACGCCCAGCAACAGCAAACCACCTGGCAACGCTTCTGTCTCAATCAAGGGTACGTCCAAATCTAATCTACAAGCCGCTACCAATACTTCTGTCTTTACATCCCCTGCATATAACATTACTTACCAGCAAACCACGTTGGAACCTGAGCACCACTCTACTGTTGTCTTGACCAAACCAAGTAACGATATGGATAATCATAGTTAGCAGACTGGGCCTTTCCTCCCCAGGCCCAAAGCTCTAATGCAGGAAGGGAAGATAGCCTTCCCACCAAAGCCCCCTGATAGGAGTAAGCCCAAAAAAATCACTCCATGTTTCGCCTACCCCAGATTCAAGATCTCCAAGCCCAAGTCAAGGGACACGCTTGGATCTCCCTCGGGGAAACTAAGCAAAGCCCTTTCTAAAGCCTTAGGACACTCCTTGGAATCTGACGATGACACGATGTTCGCTGAAGCAATAGAAGCTGCCTTTGATGACGACTCTCTCTCAAACAACTCTGGGCGAGAATTCCAAATTTCCTCCCAATGAATCATTCCATCTTTGCTTGGAACTGTCGGGGGCGGCATCTAGTCCATTTCATCGCACCCTTAAGTCCTTGCTAAAAGGTTATAGACCACATATTGTTATCCTTGTGGAGCCACGTATATCTGGACGACAGGCCGACAAGGTTATAAGGAAAACTAATTATCCTAACTCCCACTGCATTGAAGCTTCTGGGTTCTCCGGTAGCATCTGGCTCCTTTGGAAGAATGAAATAAGCTTGACAATTCTGCAAAACCATAAGCAATATATGCATGTTCTTGTCAAAGACCCATTGAGTGACTACTCCTATTTACTCACAGCAGTTTACGGCAGTCCCAATGCAACGTTGCGTGAAAGGCTGTGGAATGACCTTCTTGATCTTCAAGTGCCGTGTGAAATGCCTTGGCTCCTAGCGGGTGATTTTAATGCTATTACTCACAGCCAAGAGCGTCAAGGTGGTTCAAGTCGCATGAGTTCAGGCTGCAAATCCTTTAATAATTTTCTTAACTGTGCTGGGCTTATTGACTTAGGTTTTACGGGTCCAACGTTCATGTGGAAGCGTGGAGAGCTATTGGTTAGACTTGACCATGCAGTATGCAATTAGAAATGGCTCACTTAGCAACCTAACAGTGTGGTGATGCACCTTCCTAGGATGCAGAGCAATCATAGGCCACTACTTATTATGCAGGTGAATGAACAAAAAGCGAGTGCAGCTCCCTTTAGGTTTCTAGCATCTTGGGTAGCCCATGCTGACTTTAAAAACCTGGTAGGAGGTTCTTAGAGGCATAACATGAGCCTTGCGGACAACATTGAGCATTTCACTGCTGAAGCCCGTATCTGGAATGCGCATGTTTTTGGCAGCATTAGGAGGAATAAGTGGAAAATAAGAAACCAACTCAATGGTGTCCAAAAGCAGCGGGAACAACATCCCCTTTCCCCTTACCTTCTTGATCTTGAAAGAACCCTGACTCTTGAATATGAAAACATTTGCTTGCAGGAAGAAGTGCTTTGGATGCAAAAATCCTGCAGCCAATAGATAAAGGATGGAGACCGTAATACCAAGTATTACCACTTGAGAACCTTAACCAGGCGATTACACAGTAAAATCTTGTTGCTCAAAGGTGATAGTGGCGACTGGGAGGCTAACCAGACAGTGCTTTCACAAATGGCAACTAACCACTTTCAAAAGCTTTACACCCCACAGGCTAATGAAAATCCCTCTTTCAGGTATGGCGTGCATTTTCCCTTAATACCCCATGCTTCTCAAAGTAACCTTGATAGGCCAATCACAAAAGAGGAAGTTCGAGTAGCTTTATTCGACATGCACCCATTGAAGTTTCTAGGAATTGATGGGATGCATGCAATGTTCTTCCAATCACAATGGTAAGTCATAGGAGACAGCATGTATGGTGAAGTTAAAAAGGTTTTTGAAGGTGGCAGTCTGGATCCTCGATTCAATCGTACCCTCATTGCCCTGATCCTAAAAGTGGAGAGCCCCCAGATGCTTAAGGATTTTAGGCCAATCATCTTGTATACAAACATTCTATAAACTGATAATGAAGATTGTTGCTAATAGGCTTAAGCCAATAATGCCTATGCTTATCCTGCCTCAGCAAACGAGCTTCATTAAGGGAAGAAGCATAACGGACAATATTATAATTGCGCAAGAAGTCATTCACTCAATGAGAAGGAAAAGTGGGAGAAGGGGATGGATGGCCACTAAAGTTGACCTTGAGAAGGCTTTTGATAGACTAAGTTGGAGCTTCATAGAAGAAACTCTCACTGATGCTAGAATCCCTGCGAAGCTACGGTGCCTAATTATGCATTATATCACAACCTCCTCCATGCAAGTTCTCTAGAATGGTCTCCCAACTAATGAATTTCAGCCACAGCGAGGTATTAGGCAAGGAGACCCCCTTTCACCATACATTTTTGTTCTGTGTGTTGAGCGCCTTTCCCAAGCCATTTGCAATAAAGTTGATAATGGTTCTTGGAAGGAATCTAGCTGAGAAGAGGAGACCCCCTATTGTCACACTTGTTCTTTGCTGATGATCTACTCCTCTTTAATACTGTAGACAGTGTGCAGGCTCAACAAATGAAGCAAATCCTGCAGGAATTTTGCCTTGCTTCTTGGCTTAGTGTGAACAATGCAAAAATTGGGATCTATTTCTCCAGGAACGTGTTGCCGCCGACAGCCATGCAGACGTGCACTGCGTTGGATTACCAAAGGATTGAACATTTGGGTAAGTACTTGGGTGTCCCTATCCTTCACAAGCGAGTTACAAAGGAAACATACCGCTATATTGAAGAGAAGGTCTAGGCTAAATTGAGAGGATGGAAAACCCAGTCACTTTCACTCTCAGGGCGGATCACACTGGCGCAATCAGCTTTATCCTCTCTAGCTTATTTTCCTATGAAATCTACCAGGCTCCCTAATGCTACTGCATGAGGATTCAACGACTTATTAGGCAATTCATCTGGGGCACCACTGAGTCACGTAAGAGAATCCACCTTGTGAAATGGAGTGAGATGTGCCAGCCTACGAGCCATGGAGGCTGTGGAATGAAAGATCTAATAGGCCAAAACTCTGCTTTTCTTATGAAGCTGGCCCATGCTGTTACCACGCAACCTGATACGCTATGGGTCCAAGTACTTCAATCTAAGTACAAATGGCGAGAGACTAATGCCCAGCAAGCCAATGCTCGTGGTGCTTTACATCTATGGAGGAGCCTTCAAATAGTTTGGAAGGACCTTTCTCTTGGACTCATATTTTGGGCTGATAGTTGGGTTGGGGAGCTGGGGCCTCTTTCTAACCTTTCTTTCTACCCTACCTTTGGGGAGGAGCTTCAAAAAATTGTGCGAGAATTTGTATCAAATGATGGATAATAGAAGTGGGCTGACTTTCAAGATAAGCTTCCGCAGGACATTCTCCAGAATCTTAGAGCAACCAAGGCACCGTAGAGTCAAGCTGCAAATGATAAGGCTGTGTGGCAATGGGGTACTTGCTTCACGGTCAAATCTGCCTAGAGATTGTTATGCAAGATCAATGGGATGATGAAAGCGGGTTGTGGAGAGCAGCGTGGGACTGGATTGGGCCGCAGAGAGTCAAAACCTTTCTATGGTTAGTTCTCAAGAACAAGCTGCTCACTAACAAGGATAGAGTACGAAGACACGTGGCTGTTGACGAAACATGTGCAATCTGCGAACAAGGAACAGAAGATATTGACCATGTTTTGAGGCGTTGCTTGTTAGCCAGGGAGTGCCGGGCCCTCATTGTGCCAGCGCAACTACTTGAAAGGTTTTACACTGCCAACTTCACCAGTTGGGTGCTCGCGAACCTGAAGGTGCACACCAGCAATCCTCGATGGTGCACTACTTTCGGTATCTTATGTTGGCGTCTTTAGAATGCCACAAATGCTTGGCTGTTCAGTAATGAGGAGACTACAGCGGCTCGCTTGGTCAATGAGGCTTTAGCTCTAGCTGACCACTCTCTCCATGCCTTGAGTATTTGTAGCCTGATATCGCTTAGTTAAGCACTCTCCCCTTCTTATCTTCTGTAATTATGTGTTCTATTGAGTGGAGCTTCACTCCCTCTCCCGTTAGCTTCCTTGTAATCTTCTCTTGGTAATAAAGTTTCTCGTTCACTCAAAAAAAAAAAAGCAAGCCCTCTTTCTTTCTTTGTTTTTTTTTTGGGGTTGGGGGATCCACAAGGCAAAGATGGGTCCCACCTTTTCTCTTGTACTCTCCAAAGTCCAAACTTGAGAGTTATATGAACTTGAGAGGATCTAGTTCTTGATTGCGCATTCCATTTCCTAAGAGGGTGATCATGCTCTTGCCGCAGAGATCATCTGGTTCTGCTGTGTGGGGGATTTTACTTTCTCCCGACTTACAGTACTAATGATATATATATCGAAGAGGCTGTTCTTACATGTAATCGTATTGCCATTGTACTGTTTCTCTTTGTATAACTTTTCTTGTTGAAAAAAGAACATATAAATTACCAAAAAAAGAGCACAGATTTATGCAATATGTTGAAATAATAGCTACCAGCCATGAATGCCATGCAAAATTCCTCCTTACAACGGAAGATTTCCTTTTATTGAATCAAAAGCTAAAAGCTGGTTTTGAAAGTTCTTTATATATATCATCAAAGAGGACCTGTACAGTCTAACTTCATGATGAAAGACTTCCCTCTGATTGAAAAGAGAGAAGCTTTTATTCATCATTCTCTGTGGAATTTCATGTTTCTCTATCATTGTGTCCACACATGTATAAAATCCAGTCTCAATGAGAAACCCATTAAGGACAACTTACGCCCCTTAAACGCCATGCTTCGAAAATGATGGAGTGGACTAAAGTTGTTTTCTTCCCTGAAAACGAAAAGAATAAAAATGTATCTTGGTTCAGCTTCACAGTTATTATTCTGTGCAAGTTAAATTTTTTCCTTGGACAAAAAATTGAACTTGATCAATATGATACAGGTGTTTGGTGAATCTATGCATTTCTCTGATCAACACCCAGGCATCCACAGGAAGGTATTCGTGTTCAAGTTTGTGCTTCCAGGTGCTAACAACATGGCTGATATGGCACGACTGGTGGCTCTTGTGCCGTATTACATTGGCCTGATTGGAAGATATAAATTAAGTTCTCAGGTTGGTGAATTCGCCCTATCAAATTACGATGCAATGTCAACTTTTGTTCTTGATCACTTGAAGCACACAATATGATGCATGATTGACTTTAGTTTTATGCAGGCTTGGTCCAAGACAGAGGCCGCCAGGCTGAAGGTTGCTCAAGAAGTACAAAAGGAGCTTCATAATGCACGGCAAGAGGCCATGCAAAGAAGAAAGGCAGAAAAGAAAAGGATGGTGGAAGAAGCTGAGGACAAGCTCGGTGTGGATGCTATCCTAAAGAAAGAAGCGAAAGAGCGTGCTCGTCAGATGAGAAAGACCATGCCCAGGATTAAAGTGACCATTGGTTCCTAGTGTTGGGAAGTTTCTCAAGTTTCATGTTTCAGTTTTAGAACTCATCTTCTTGCTTGGTGCTGCAGAATCATGGAAGGTTCCAATCTTCTCTTCAACCTTCGTAAAATTATAGTTTTGCAGTTTTCATGACTGATACAAGTTTAACAAGAGATGCATAACCGTGTCCTGGTAGGATTTTGAATGGAGCAAAATCTGAAAATCTGAAATAAATTTATTCTTTCTCTGCTCCTAATGGTAGCGACATAAAACTAGTGGTCATAGTTCCTTGGTGACAAGATTATATTCTCTTGTATTCCTTTCTGTCAAATGCTGAACATAAACATCTGCTTACAAAATGACTCAGATAGAACCACTATCCCATGTTTGACATGGCTGTTTGGGCTGACAGTTACTCTGCATTATCAAGTTTCACTGTGATGCACAAAGAAGAGTCTGTTTTGGTTATGTTGAGTATAGGTTAAGGTGTAAGTGGCAAGAGTTTAATTCTTTTTTTTTTACACCAAAGTTAAACTGAGATTTTTATGTTCTAGTGGAATATTGATTATGAAGAGAAGGATAAATATATGGGGACTAACTTGAAGAGAAGGATACTATTGTTATACATAATTATTGATAATTTTCTTATTAATATCTATTTAAGTAATGAAACCCATCTTTAAGGTGTTTTTAAATGTGAGGTTGTAATTCTGGCAAAAAAGAATGTGAGGTTGTAATTAGATAAGTTTGAATTCTCTATGTATAAAAGATACAAGTTATGAGGACCAAAAAGGGAAGATATATGAATATTACATAGCAATAAAAGTCGAGACCAAGTACCAACTGTGTGGATGTTTGGGAAGAACTTCTTATCAAAGATGCAGCAAGTCAAGACAAGAAATCTGTTGGGAGAAAGGATTTTACGGGTTTCGGGAAAATTTATGTAATATAATAAGAATTTACGGATTTTGAGATGGTTTTTACGGATTTTAAAATGGTTTTACCTTGACTTGCGTACACCATTGAGAAGAAGTTATTTCCAAACATGCACAGTATATATTGTGTTGATGTATCACATGGCAATAATTGGGATCTGGGATGGGAAAAATCCACAAACTGAAAAAACTGAAATTTGAAAGAGGGCAGCGCTCTGCTACAGGTCTTCTCCCGTACGCCTTACCCCATTTTCCTCCACGTCATCATCAAATTGCCCCAGGTTTTTCTTTTCTTAAATGACTATTCTGTATTTCTTTTTTTTTTTTTGCCAAAGCTGTATTTCTATCTATCTGAGAATATATATATATATAAGTATTTATAGAATATAAAATTTATAAAAATACCAAATCATTTATAAATTGTAAATAGCAACTTTCTTTCTTTTATGCTTTTATGCCAGTTGTAGATTTACTAAGTTGGGTACTTTTTTGAGATCCTTAGCAAATTCCATCAAATGGCGTGGATCCAGATACTTTCTGGTCGGTTCGATGATTGCATAAATATTTAGTCAACTTAAATTAAAATTTTCACATAATATCAATATTTTTTTTAAATGTTAAGTTAAAAGTCACATAAAGCTAATTTATTATATTATGCAAAGGGAGTAAATTACAAGTAAAATCTCTTAAAAATTTCATGATATAATTGAAATGTGATACAACCCCCTTCCAGTTGCATCAGCTTCTGCGGATAACTTTTTTAAATTTTAATTAATGAATTTTCTATTTATCACTTAACTTTCTAGACAAGTTTTCAGCTATTAAATATGAAACAAGTGTCTAAATATTAGTTATTACATAAAAATTTAAAAAAGAATCCGATAACTAAGAGGTTAATTAAAGATGGAAGATTCTGTTTCGTATTTCCCACTAAGCAAAAGCTATTTGATGAATACAAATTCGGTTGGAAGAAAGAAGTTTACAGATTTTAAAGTATTTTGTGGATTTCAAGATAGTTGATTTTAAGATTCCTTTTACAGATTTCGAGATGATTTTATCTTAACTTATATGTACTGTTGGGAAACCGCGTTCCCAAACAAGCACAAAGACATCAACTTGCATTCAATACATTATACAAAATATAAAATTAATTATTGCTAATAGTAATAATACTTAATAATTATTATTTATATAGCTTTCTCTCTCATATTCTGCTCTCATTGCGCACTCTGAATCAGAGTGAGCTATGTGATCTTGTGAAGAAGACCATGTTCCAAAATTTCATTATTTTATTCGAATTTAATATTTATTTCTCTCTTCGATTTAATCCCATCTTCTTGTTGATCCCACCTTTGCTTGTTTAATTCGCAGAACTTCAAAATCACTACCCCATAAACACCCCCCGGGAAGAATGCCAGAGAGCAATGAAAATTCGAGTGTTAGCCTGAACAAGCTAGAGAGGCCACCATTGAAGAGACCTAAAACACTGTCAATACCTTCTTCGACTTCGACGACTAACCGAAGGTTCGATCTCGGAGTTTCTATTGAAAATGGAAGCCCTGCAAGCAGTAACAGTGATTTTCCAAATGAGCAATGGATGTACCCTTCTTTCCTCGGCACCACGAGAAGGAAAA
>JANTPZ010015683.1:0-11938 GCA_025593235.1 Vachellia pachyceras | reverse complement strand
ATATATATATATATCTTTGACCTCAAACCTTTCTTTGCTTGACTATGAGTGAACACACATGTAGGGGACGGGCTTCGCTAGTTCTCTTCTTTCCTTAGCATTTCCCCCATTCTTACATTTTTTTATCAGATTTAAGTTAATTAGATGCTGATGATTTCAAGTAAAATACTTAGCTTGTTGTCACTCTAGTTTCACCTTTAGTTAACTGTGTCAGGACAAGTTTCACTACCAAAGAATATGAGAGCATTAGCCAATTTAATCTTTGACTCTTATTGACCCCTCAAAGGTACGATAAAATATGTTTCTGTTCAGTATCAATTTGGACTCCAATTTTCTCTTATTATTAGTAAGATCCTGTATTAATTGGTATCCTATGAGGCATCAAATCATGATCCCTCCATATATATATTACTTATAACTAATTACTGCTATATATCTTTACTGACACTTCATATAGAACATATAGCTTAAATGAATAAGCATGATTCCTTTTCTCTCTTTTCATAGGTATATAAATATTGAAAAATTCTATTTGTGGTGTTTATAAGTTGTTAATTGCATTCTGTCTAACTGACAGTTAAATGATCTGTGAACGATTTTATATAGTTCTTTTTTTTTTGGACAAATATATATATAGTGCAATACATTTTGGGGTGTGTATCTGTCTAGATACCAAATGTATTTCATTGAGCAAAAGATTTGTTGCAATGGAATGGATATAACAAGTTAGAGTGGTCCATTAGTATTGTGATCCATGATTGTAATTATAAAATCTTCTCTTTTGAATTATATAAGCATTATTATCTCACGAATAAAAGGAAAGAAGATATATAGCAACTATAATAGAAGGTTCCTTAATTAGTTAATAAGTACCCATCATCCGTTGATTCAACTGGCGAAGGGATTATGCTAGCACTCTCACATAAAGAGAGAGAGAGAGAGTTCGATTCTGGGGAGTGCCACTTTGTTGTGGCTCCAGTCGCGGCGCTTGAGGAGGCATCACCACAGCTTAGTGAAGCTGAGTTGACCTACTTGTGTGGTCAGAACTAAAGAGCTTACTTGACATGCTCCAGTGCCCGCAGGGACAGGCCCTTATAGATCATGAGTTAGGTGCCCTGCCCTTAGATCGTTTGCAATCCCTTTCCTAAAATTTTTATATTAAAAAATTAGTTAATAATTTGGGAGTGGTTTTCTTATTTAATAATGATTAAATTCTTTACTTTGGGTGTTTATATAAAACAAAATTACCAAATTATATGAATATATTATGGCCCATTTCACACACACACAATGTCATGCATGAAAAACGTCAAACTTAGAGTGTGTAGGATCTGGGAGTTGCAAGCTAGATAGTATGTACATATCTGGTGGTCTTCAATGTATTTAATGAATTTGTTCATATTAAAGAAGCTGGATTACTTAATTATAACAAACAAATGTAACCTAGTCTTCTTGAAATACTTATATTACATTAGATCATATATCATGTTATAACTTAAACAAATTTGTCTAGGAAAAAGGTAAATATTAGGTATAAAACAGTTTGGAGTCTTATATTTAAGACCATCCAAGACTAACATCCCAAGTAGCTAAAACAATTATGAGCAGGCCGACAAGCAATATTTTGCAACTTATGAGGACTATAAACAGCTAACATGAGATTCGACTGGTGATAACACTTGTGTTGAAATTGTAGTATTCAAAGGTAGAGCTTCAAATTCATTCCATTATATAGGGATTTTTATATCCACATATCTCTGTATGGAAATTCAGTTATAGGAGCCGTTTGGAAACATGGTAGAGAAGTAATTTTACTTAAGTTGAAGTAAATATATAAAGGAGATTATCTCGTTTTACAAAAAAACACCATTGAACGTGCATTTAAACTTCTTGACAACTCAGTCAAACGAGGTCATAATCATGTGTATTTAAAAGCACTATAGTATTTTCAGCTGCATTTATTTTGAGCAAATAATTGTGGGAAACCAGCTGCTAACTTTATGGCAATGCCATGATTTGAGCAACAAGTTTTTTTTTAGCAATAAAAACGTATTTTATTGCTAAAAATACGTTTTTGGATGTTTTATATACTAATCAATGCAAGCGCCAATAATAATAGACAATAATATATTAGGTAAAGAGCTCTCACCTGCAATGATGTAGGTTAATATGAGTGGTATAGACTATAGAGTTCATAATTTTTAATCGAGTCTAAAAGAAGAGTCGAATCCTAAAAAATCAATCAATTGGAAGAAATTCTTAAATTTATAAATCGCATTTCACTGTGAGGCTCTTTGAACGTGAGACTAAGAGCTATAACTCATTTCAAGGGGTGATATCCGTGATGCCTCTACATCATGGCTGACTAAAAACCCTTTAAATTTCACTTGAGAGACTCTTCAATTTCTAACTAGTTATTAAATAATCAACGACACTCTCTGGAATGTTCCAAGGTTCTAGAATATTCTACAATGTTGTAGAATGTTGTAGAAGACTTTGGAAAGTTTTGAAATATTATGGAAGCACCGGGAAGATTTTGGAATGTTGTAGAAACCCTTGGAAGCTTCTGAAAGGTTGTGGAAGCTTTAGGAGAATAGTTTAAAACAGCATAGAAAGATTTAGAATTGTATAATATTTCTAGTTTTGTATAGAATTTTCTAGATGCAAAATGTAAACTGTAGGATTAAATCGATCTCCTCGTTAAAAAGGTGGAAGAGTATAAATAGATGGTGTGAGTGTGAGTTTGTTAGAATTGAGAGTTGAGAGAGTCGAGAGAATAAGGCAAAATGTGTGAGTGAGGAATTTGAGTGTGTGAGAGAAATACAAGAGTTAGTGTGTTTCATCTTTTCAATTTCAAATAAAAGTTTCCTTTCATTGAAGTTCCTCATTCTTTATTCAAACTTCCTACCAAATACTTTAAATATCTGCCACTCAAATCCCAACACTAGTAACTTGAATAAATGGTTAGAGATTTGAAATCCTAACCACCTAAGAAACTCTTGTATTTGTAACAACTTAGTTGGGAAGAGTTCACTGTCTTATCTTAGTAGCTCAGGGGAGATCAGTTCTTTTACTCAAATTCCCTCAAATCTAGCCAAAAAAAAAAACATTTTAGCACGTGGTTTAGATCAGTGTGCTAATTTTTTTGGGTGATGAACAAATCAGCAACGTTGTGCTTAAGATAAAACAATATTCGACAGCTTGCCAGTATCTCTCTTTCGATGTGCCTTTTTGCTTTATCTCTCTTTCACCACCACTAATGCCTCGTTTGATAGGGTGGAAATAGAATTGGAATTGAATTCCATGATGTTGGTATGTTTGGTATGATAGAATTATAATTCCATGTGGAATTCAATTCCATACCCAAACCTATGGAATTCATTTGGGTTCCATGGAATCCAACTTTTTTGGACCAAAATATCATTCCTTATGCAAAATAGTCTTTTTTGTTACATTTCAAAAAAAAATCATAAAAAAAAGATATGGATTTCATCTTCATTTCCATGACATACCAAAAATACTTTTAAACTCTATTTCCGTTTCCATTTCAATATCCATTTCCATATCTATATCCATCAAAATAAATTCTGCGTACTAAACGAGCCCTTAATGAGGAAATTAAACACTTACCTTATTCACTCTCACAATATCATAGTCTATAATTACTTTTTTTAATAAATTACATATGCTACTTTTAGGTTTAAGGGTTGACTAGTTTATCCATGTAAGTTTTTTTAATTATTTTTTGCTTCAGTTAGGGCCTTTCAAAAGCCTAAAGTCTTGATACATTAATAAGTATATGATCACAATCCCTTGCAAATATATAAATGTATAGTAGAATATACATTAAAGAAGCTCCAACTTTAAATAATGTGAAAAGTGTATTCAATATTGATACTAATTAAATCATATTCAATTGATCACTAAAATCAAGTAAACATGAATTCAAAGAAAAAAATAAAAATACGATCACAACAATTGTTATAAATTGAGACACAACTTGTAACATATGAACATGATTATTTTTCTATAAATATAAGGACAAATAGTTCTTATTTACAAATTTCATGACTACTAATTTCCTCCTAATATTCTCTTCCAAACAATCAATTACTTAATGGCATGTTTGGCTTAGTTTATGGGAAGTTCAAACGCACGTTCAACAGTATTTTTTCGTAAAATAAGATAATCTCCTTTACATATTTGCCTCGACTTATGTAAAAGTATTTCTCTACCGCGTTTTCAAACGGATCCAACAACTTATATATTCAATAGTAGATTTTATTTATTATTCATGTTAAAAATAAAAACAAATAACTATTTTTGTATTATATATATAATAAGTTTTGCTTTGCAAGTAAAAGAGTTGAAATTTTTTAATTATCCAAGCAAAAACATTTTTTTTTTGGCAAGGGATGGGCAATCCATTGTCAAGTGACTTTATTTATTTTTTTTCAATATGAAAAGTTCCTACTGAAGTGCTAGAACATATCAATCAATTGACCTAGTCTAATGTTGATTTCTATATAAAATAATTTTTTTATTGATCATGAATTGATACATAAATACGGTCATGGTAACTACAATTTTAATTTCAAAACTGTTTAGATAGGATTTGACTTCAAAATCTAATTATATGACTTAGAAATTGAAGAATCTAAAATCTGAATGTTGACCTTGTTCAATCTTTAATTTAGAATTTTATTTACGTGTAAAAATAAATCTTTAAGTGCATGAAACAAGAGCCAGATCATTTACTTGATGGCCAGTGATCCTAACAAATAAGTTTTTACTATTAGTTTAGGAAAAAATGGAAGCAGCTCTCAAGGGATAGATATGATCAAATTAATGAGTAACAACCTTAGAATAATCACACACTGAATAAATTTGCCAAAATTCCAAAATAATCAAAGTGGGGTTCAAGTGCCCCATGTAAACAAGTGTGCATTGAGTGAATCTATTATTTTTCATTAGGCTTTAAAGCAGCGAAGATATTCATTAGTAAAAAAAAATGTCTTAATGCACAATATAAGTCATTTACATGATAATTAATACTCAATTTTTAATTATATTTATTTAGTTAATTCTTAAATGTAACTCATTATATTTTTCTCTCTTCTTCAAAGCCTTATTTAATATAAGTAAATTTGAAAAATGTTTCAATTAAAAAAAGATTTAATTAAACAACTCACAATTTTTATTTTTGATGAATTAGTTAAAGTAACTTGTTATATTTTATACAGAGTTAATAGTGGGAATAATGATTAATTGGGAAAGAAAATGTCCCAGAAAGTAATA
The DNA here is from genome assembly GCA_025593235.1 of Vachellia pachyceras. Classification (NCBI taxonomy): domain Eukaryota; kingdom Viridiplantae; phylum Streptophyta; class Magnoliopsida; order Fabales; family Fabaceae; genus Vachellia; species Vachellia pachyceras. Next base: position 6,640 of record JANTPZ010015683.1, on the reverse strand, counting down.
AATAGTTCAATATTCATTTATATTGTTTCTCTTCTATATATATATATTTTCTTAATTTATTATTTTTCTAAAGTTTTTATTCATGTTGGCTATCACATAAAAAAATAAAAACTATTTATAATATATATTATTTAGTTGTCTGCCTTTTCAATTTTAGTTTCTTATATTTTACAGTGATTCAAATATAAAGACATTACACACACACACACACACACTCAGATATAGTTATATTATATCATGTTCAGATAATTGGAGATGCATTTTTATTCCCTTTAAGGCTTTAACATTTCATAATTTTATTTATCCTTCATTTGTGACTTTTATCACACCCTGATTGAAAAATGAATCGATTTTTTTTCCCAAAAAAATGGTTCGGTTTGATTAAATGAGATGATCTCTCATGCATAAACCTTGTTAATTTGAGTATTAAGTTTTGAACAAATTATTTAGGAAGATTTACTGTTTGGTCCCACATAGTGAAGATATTTAGCAAATGGTCCCAAATTTTAAAATATTTAAAAAATGGTTCCATTGACATGCAGCACATGGTGTTGTCACTTAACAACCCTTGACAACACCATGTGCTGTAGTCAATGGGACCATTTTTTAAATATTTTAAAATTTGGGATCATTTGATAAATAAGTCCCTTATGTGGGACCAAACAGTAAATCTCCCAATTATTTAATCATTGAAACGTGTAATACTTATAAAATATTATAAATACTTTCTTATGACGTCAAGCAATTATGTAACCTGGGTTGAAGGAGCCCCTTCTTCAGTAATTAACGCTTAATTGGAACTAACAAAACTAAGTAACAGTAAAACAATAATATTCAAGTTATGACTTAATTAGATATCTGACTTTGATTATAAATGTAAGATCTATACCTCAATCTATCATAATTATCGTTTCCCCTCAAATCACTCTCAATTAATACTTTCTTAATAAATTAGTGGGTTCTTCTTTTAAATAATAATTGAAGCCAAAGTTTATCATATATAACAATATTTTTAAAAACATGTCATGTGTATTATGATTAACTAATTTTAGTAATTTAGCAAGTTTTTTCAATTTAATCAAAGTAATTATATGGATCATATCTAATTAATGAGGGCATCATATGGGCTTGCTTGAGAAGTCCGTTGGGAGAACAATAACAAATTCCGAGGTAAACATGTGAGAGAAATTTTGTCTCGGTAAGCGTATGAATGGATTTTGGGAAGGCAAACGGCCTTCCCAAACAAGCCCCTAGTAGCAGATAGTTATGTTAATAAAAGACCTTGTTCTATTGAAAATAAATTAAAATTTAATCTTTTTTTTTAAGAAAAATGTCCCACATATTTTTGCCTTTGCTAATATTCCCTCCCCTGTTTCTAACTTCTCTGCTTTCTCAAATCCCTTCGTCTTCCTTACGTCATCTCTCTCTCTCTCTCTCTGAGTTCAGTGTAACGGTCTCTCTTCTTCTTCTTCTTCTTCTTCTTCTTCTTCTTCTTCTTCATAGCATATGGCAAATCGCAGAGAGGTCCCAATTGGATCAAATGCTCCAGTAATGGCTGCTCATAACAACATGATCAACAACAACAATCACAGTCCTTATTAGTGTCATGCCCACTTCCCCTGCTTCAAACAACAACAAGAGTGAGTAATTCTTATGAGATTTTTTTGTTCATTCCGTAAGATCCCTTCTCATTTCAATTCTCTCTCTCTCTCTCTCTCTTCAGGTTCTCATACCATGAATTCTATATACAGTATGTTAAATCAGTGTGGTAAGACTGTTGAGAAGGCAACTAGGCAAGCAGAGGACATGGCAGACAACTTCTAGAAACACAGTGAGTTTTCTCTGTCTTCACCAAGTCACTTTCTATGAATTAAAGCAGAGTAATGAAATATGAGAAACCACATATTAATTGCTTATGGAGACAAGTGGACCAGAAAAGAACTTGATGTACGTAAATGTTATTGATAATGATCACAATTTTTAAGAACTAGAGATGAAATGGTTTATACCCTAAGAAGAGCATATGAGGACAGCAACCAAATCATATTATATGGTACAAAAACAACAACCAAATCAGTTTATAATACTTGAAAATTAATTTGAAGAAAAATGATTAATATAACAATTAATTTTTTTTTGTTAATTTCTAAAAAAGAAAGTTAATTAGTGTTTATATTAATCACAGAAAGTATTGATAAAACTTCTAACATGTATACAGGATATCATACTAGAATCTTAAAGGTGTTTTGAGCATCAAGATTTTTATAAAAGTCATTTGTGTGACAAGCTGAGTGGATGGACTTATGAGTTGTTTCTGAAATTGTGAATGGTTGGCAGTAAGACTGGGTTCTCACCCAGCTGATGCAGCAATGGCAAGGCTTGTTCAAGGGACAAAGCTGCTGACATATGGAGGGTATGAGAGAGTGTTTAGGGACACATTTGGGATATTGCAAGGAGAGAAGCTGTCAAAGCAATATGCATGCTACATTTCAACCTGTAATGGCTTCGTCATTGGAACACTTTACATATCAAGTCATAGATTGGCCTTTTGCAGTGACTATCCTTTCTGTTATTACCCTGTCTCTCTTCATAATAGCCAATCCATTTACTACAGTCCACAAGGTACTTATCAGCTGTTTCTCTCCTTTTAGTTTTTACCCTCAAAAGTTGACATTACTTCTTGTTCTCTCTCTCTCTCTATCTATATATAAGAGGTTATTTTGATCCTCGCATCTTGCATATATAAGTAGACTGACTTAGCCTTGAAAGTTTTAGTCGTTCAAGTAGAAGCTCATGAACAGTTTTATATAATTATTGGCCTTGTTTGGAACCATGTTTGAAAAGATCAAACGTGCATTCAACGGTATTTTTTTGTGCAAAATAAGATAATTCCTTTTACACATTTACTTTGTAAATGGTAAGAGTATTTCTCTACCACGTTTCCAAATGGAACCATCGACACAAAGTTAGATTTTATTGGGCTTCTACAATTAATTGATGGCTTATGTGTATAAATGTCCGTAAAAGTTATTTTTTTTATCTCAACCGCTTTTTACAAACTGAAATTGGGATTAAAGTTAATTGTTATTTTTTTTATCTCAACCGCTTTTTACAAACTGAAATTGGGATTAAAGTTAATTGGAGTGATTTTATCTGTGTTTGGATATGCTTGTTTTAAAAAGAGTTAGTTTACTTTCTATATCTCCGGCAATCCATTTAGTTATAAATATAATATTTCATTTTTAGTATAAACTGCACTATAAATGAGATCTTATATTGAGGATAAGAGGGATCGAGTATATTTTTGATATCAACCTCTAGTTTTCGTGATTAACTTGTAGGTGGTAGTTCCAAAGGAAAAGTTGAGGAGGGTGAGTCCTTAGAAAATTACATTGAGGTTGTCACAATGGATGGGTATGAGTTCACTTTCATGGGGTTTATAGCTTATCTGCGGGTTTTGAAAAAATTTCTTTCCAACGGTGCATGCAAGTCAAAACAAAACAATCTTAAAATCAGTAAAAATCATCTCGAAATTCGTAAATTTTTTTTGAATTCCATAAATTCTCCTCAGAATCTGTAAACTCCTTTCTCCTAATGGATTCCCAAAAACACGTTATGACAAGGCTCTCAAGACTCTAAGTGAGGCTTCCCAGTAATACAGCAACCATTCCACTTGACATTCCTATCACCTACCTGGCTACCTCATCCAATATTCTATAATAAGGAGGCCAAAATTGGAAAACCACATATATCTTAAAGTTAGCATTTATTTATATAATACCAAGAAAATTTTAGGGAGAATTGCAATTAGGTTCTAACTAAGAGAAACAATATCTAACAAATCCTTGGGACTTGTTAATGATAAGTGAAGAAAGTACCACATTGATAAGTCACTTACATTTAACAGATATTATTTCTCTTAACTGAGATCTATTACAATCCTTCAAAAATTGTAATATCTCAAGGGTGTTACCCTTACCAATCCCCTCTACTTTTCATCGCTCTCTTATGGCTCGTTCGTACAATGGAATTGATTTTGTTAGAAATAGAGATGGAGATGAATATATTTTTAAAATTACGTTTGGTATGTCATGGAAATGAAGATGAAATTCATGTCTCTTTTTTATGAATGTTGATTTTTTTCGGAAATGTAACAAAAAAACTATTTTACATTAAGGAGGCTATTTTGGTCTAAAAAATTTGGGCTCCATAGAGTTTAAATGAATTTCATAGATTTTGAACCCAGGATACCGGATGGTTTATACCAAAAAAATTCCATGGGCTTTGGTATGGAATTGAAATTGGGTGTTTTTATGGAATTGAATTCCACATGGAGTTGTAATTCCATCACACCAAATATGGTTATATCATGGAATTGAATTCCAATTCCATTCTTCCATTTCCACCATACCAAACGAACTATTAATCTTTTTTACTCAATTTTAAAATTTAAAGATATTATAAAAATAGTTGAAGTCTGTACATATTCAACTTTTTTTTTACCTTTTCACTTCAATTATATCCCTAAAGTAAACATAACGATTTGCATAATTTTGAGGAAAAATTACTAAACTGAATTCTTCATTATTGTTGGCAAAAAAAAAAAAAAGAATTCTTCATTATTGTAGAATTTATTGCACAAAAGTATATAATGAACTATGTCTTTGAAGGGCTATAATTCTTCTTTTAACTACAAGCAGCATACTTTTAGTTGGATTTACACATACAACTTACATATAATTGATAAACAAAGAGTTGGATTTTCTAAAGATAAAGGGACACCAGAAATTTCTAGTTGAAGAATCTTATTCGTCAATACTTTCTTTTTATTGGATTCGCCTCATGTCATCATCCTATTCTATTACCAGATTTGAAGAATAATCATGTTCCTTATCCATGTAAGAATTCAATTGATGGTTTATATTGAAAATTCTATAACACGCTTCTTAAAAATCCTATATTATATTATACTTATTAAATATATATTTATAAAAAACTTTTTTTTTTCCAAGTGGATAAATTATGAACCGTATTAAATAACTTTTGGTTCAATACATGATTTTATTTAAAATAAAAAATTATGAAATCCCAATAATTCAATTATCCTCCGCATATATATTTTTAAAATGCCCATGTAATTCTTAATTATCATTGAAATTATAAAATTTGAGTAATAAGAGTGGTTTATGTTGCAACTGGTACCGTAAAGCATTTTTCTGGTTAATCCACCATATTAAAGTATTTTTTATTTTTTACAATTTTGTGCTTAGCAATTTTGAATGCTAAATGTACCAAAAATAATAATATTATTAATTTATATATAAAATAAAATATGTCATATATTTTATTTTATATATCTCTCGATATATTAAGCAAATTATAGCCTCCACATATTTGGATTACCTTCCTCTCCCCTGTATCCTACTTGCTTTGTTCCCTTTTTCATCCTCTTGACTTTGTTCTCTCCACGCCATCTCTCTCTCTCTCTCTCTCTGACACAAACACGCAGAGTTCAGTGTAACTGTCTCTCCTTCTCCTCCATAGCATATGGCCGATTACAGAGAAATCCCGATTCGATCAAATTCTCCAGATAACAACAATCACAACCCCTATATTAACGTTTCCCCTGTTTCCACTTCCCCTGCTTACAACAACCGTGAGTTATTACCAACAGATTTCATTTTTACTTTGGGACTATCTTTGCTGTTGTTTTACCTTTATTGATCTTTCTGATATGATTTCAGGCCCTAATCCCGGCGATTCTGTACTTGATGCGTTACATCGATGTGGCAGAACTGTTGAAAAGGCAACTAGGCAAGCAGAGATCATGGCTGATAATCTCTGGAATCACAGTGAGTTTTCTTTGTCTGCACATGAGTAACCGTTAACTGCTTATGAAGGCAGGTGGACTCCAGAAGAATTGGGTGGAGGAGTAATTGTATTATATTATGATCACAACTTAAGAGCTTAAGATGAAATTGTTAATGGTTCAAATATGAATCCATTGAAGTGAGAGTACTACCACTACTTGTTATATGCAAATTTTCTTGTATGTGTAGAGAAAAATAGACGTAGAATACTAATAGCGTGTGTTAAACTTTAGAAACTTTCACAGTATCCGGATATTTACCTATATGATAATGAAACCAGCTGCATTTAGTGATTAATTGAACTTATTTATGCCATAAAATATTGATCATGGTTCTGTTCAGGTATGTTTCACATTTTGTTCTTTTTGTTCACTGTGATTTTATAAACTAGAAGTTTTCAGCGTGAAAGTTGTTCTAAATGCAATTCTTTATCTCTAGAGTCTGCTTGCAATTTCAATGAATGAATTTAGTTATTCTGAAATTCTGAGCTACTGGGGTCTAATCCTGCTGATGCAGCAATGGCTAGACTTGTTCAAGGAACAAAAGTGCTCACACAAGGAGGGCATGACAAAGTATTTGAGAATACATTTGGGATATTGCAAGGAGAGAAACTGTTAAAGCAATATGCGTGTTACCTATCAACTTCCTCTGGACCTATAGTTGGAACACTTTACATATCAACTAAAAGATTAGCCTTTTGCAGTGACTATCCACTTTATCATCATTACCCATTCTCACTCCATAGCCAATCCATATATCATAAGGTAGTT
>JANTPZ010015682.1:0-13271 GCA_025593235.1 Vachellia pachyceras | reverse complement strand
AACCTTCCATTATTTATCTCCCAAGCGGGTACACCTGCTCTGTCTATTTATGCCCCTTGTTATTTATCTTCCGTTCTTTATTTGATTTAGTTTGATATCTTTTACATCGCTAGCGCCAAATGAATTACAGGTTACAGGAAGGAGAGATAGGGCAAAGCCTTTACCATTCAAGTTGGAGGCTAGTGGTCCATGGGGCTTTGCTGGAGCTAATGATGGGAATCCACGAATCAGTTCCAAATTTGTTGCCCCGTGTTATTATATGAACAAGTAAGCCCAAAGATTTAGTATTGGAAGTAAATTTTGCATGTGTTTCATTTTATTTTTCCGATGTGCCTTCTTCATTATATGATATGGAAGAATTCTTCACAGTTGAGCTCTTCTAATTTTTCTATGCAAAGTTTTGGTTAGCTTGAGTTGTGTATCAACTCATGAGCATCTTGACTCACATATAAACCAGTGCTAAGCATCAAAGCATCCTCAATATGTGAATGAATTCTTATTCTGGATTTAACCTTAGGGTTAAGGTGCAAATTTGTCCTAGAAGTTTTTTGTCCAGAGCAATGTTGCGCCAAAAGTATTTTTAGAAGTAATGTTTTGAAAGTTTCAAAATGGAGCAATGTTACTCCTTACCATTAAAAATATTAATACTCAACATTAGTTTCTTAACGAAATTGGCAATATTGCTTTATTCTGAACTTTTAAGGCAACATTACTCTTAAAAAAACTTTTGGAGTAAATTTGCACCTTAATGCCTTTGCTTTATATAATTTTGGGATAGGACCTAGTGGGATGGGTCTTGTTTTATACAATTCTGCTCTGGGATCATTTTTTCATTTTCTTTTTACCTTCTGAAGTTTCTCTGCACCTTTAGTGTGGGGACAGTATGAGGTTGAGGAGTTCCTGCATTAGTTGTGCGCTTCTTTGAATTATGCCTTAATGTGAATTCATGGTGTTGGTAGAGGTATGATATGGCAGTTGAAGGCAGTTTTGACTTGCTGTTTCCTGTTTCCTGTTTCTTGTTTCATGTGCTATCAAGATGACTTTTCAATAAGAATTACTTTATGTTGGTATACTATCATTGTTCTTTTTCCACACGTCATTGCTTTTACATAATCCACTTGTATTATCTTTGCAGAATAGAGATTAATAACAAGCTCCCGATAGTTGGTGACCAAAAATGGGTGATATGGATATGTTCTTTCAATGTCCCCATGGCACCTGGTAAGACTCGCTCCATTGTTTGCAGTGCCCGAAACTTTTTCCAGTTCACAGTGCCTGGACCTGCATGGTGGCAAGTAAGAATTCCATGTTCAAGGCCGTCATTTTCGTTTCCCTTGATTAATGCTCCAGAGCTTCTTAATTAACCTGGGTATTTACTTTTGGCCTATGAATGTTTCAGGTGGTTCCTAGATGGTATGAACATTGGACCTCAAACAAGGTATATGATGGCGATATGATTGTTCTTCAAGGCCAAGAGAAAATATTTCTTGCAGAGACCAACGAGGGGTCCGGTGATGTTAACAAGCTCTACACAAAGCTCACCTTCACACCAACACAGGCAGACCGCTTTGTTTTGGCATTTCGAAATTGGCTTAGGCGACATGGAAATAGCCAGCCTGAATGGTTTGGCCTGAGCAGCCAGCAACCGTTGCCATCAACAGTTTTAACCAAACGACAGGTATATGAAAGCTTGAATATGTGTTCTATTTAAAATTGCATCACTTCTTTCCACAGACCGAGAATAAAATCCTTTCTGAACAAAAATAAATTGTTGCTTCCTCTGGATTTTTGATGTTAAAAAGCGCACACATTTGATATGAGTTGATCAGGTATATGAAAGCTTGAATATGTGTTCTATTTCAAATTGCATCACTTCTTTCCACAAACCGAGAATAAAATCCTTTCTGAACACAAATAAATTGTTGCTTCGTGTGGATTGTTGAGTTTAAGCTAAAATCATATACATTTAGTTCTTCTTGCACTTTCTTGCTCTGGATTCTTGCAGATGATGGATAGATTTGAACAGCACACTCTCAAGTGTTCATCATGTAAAGGAGCTTATACAGCATTCCAGACATTGCAGAAGATTCTGATTGGTACAACAGTTGTTTTTGGTGCAACTTCAGGTATCCCTTCAGAGACATATCTCCGCATAGTTCTGGCCGGACTTGCACTAGCTAGCGCTGGCTTGGCTTTTGCCTTCAACGACCTCCAGAAGAATTTTGTATTTGTTGATTACGTGCACGCTGATATTGATTAGACACAGAGCATAGCCCTCACAGTCAAACAAAGCCTTTACATGAAATGGCTGTAAACGAAGTTTAAAGCTCAACAAACAAATGTACATGTATTACTGAGATATTTATACTTTTTTGTGTATAGATATTCGGATGAACACACCAAAATCTCAATGGCCAACCTTTTTCATTTTCTTTTGATTTGGGTGAAGGCTAATCCCCTCCGACAAAATGTGTACATAGTTGGTTGGATCTAACGGAAGAAATTGATCTTTCATAAGTGGTGAACCAATGTTAATTGAAGTTCAGTGTTCTACAGTGCCTTGAGTATGATTGTTTTAAATAAGAGAATATATGTGTTAAAAAAAGTGCATGAAGTCATCAAGGTTAAAATATCATGACGAAACTCAACGTTTTACAATAAATTACAGAGCCTTTATTATTGTATTAATATTGCACCTATTCTATTTTAAAAACATGTTCTTCACTTGAGTTTCTTAAACAAGATCACTCAATTAATTAAATGCCTCTTTAGTCTTTTATATCATCCTTTTAAAAAGAGTTTTGTGGTTCAAATGCTATCTACATGTATGTGGAACATCAATTATTTAAATTTAAAAATACATTTCTTGTTAATTAATGGAGGAGTAGAGAGAGTACTATATGTTCTTTGAATTTAAGAGTAAAGAGAAAAATTAAAGTAATTTATATCTAGAGAACTGCATTGATGTGGAATGCGTTATAATATACAAATATGCATACTCCACATGAGAGAAACAAATGTGTCTAATACCACATTTTACCTTTAATATAAAAGTTATGTGACTTTTTTGGGGAACTGATATATTTATTTTTTTAAACTAATTTGTCTGACTGATAAGTTTAAATATAATTAATGATACATATAAGTATTTTTAAAAATATGTTATAATTAAGTAATTTATTAATTTTTAAAATCTATCCAAAAGAATGTCAACTGCCTCTTAATTATATTAAGAATTATAAGTAATACTGAAGATGTAATTGCAAGTCCATCTTGACCCTCAGTCAAACATAAAAATCACTACCTTACTTCTAAATCTATGATTTCCTTTAGAGAAGCTTTAGGGTCTAAAATCATATCTAGATTATTAAATATTTATTTTGGAAATCAACAAGTAAAAATGCTAATTATCAAAAGCAACCCACATTAGCATAAGGGTCTTTGAACATTTAAACATGAGATTTTATATTCTCTTATTTATAAATACCAATAAAAGACTTTAAGAAAGTTATCCTTAATTAAATTTGGATATTCGAATATAATTAAATCAGATAGCCTCATCAAGAAAAAGGTAAAATTGAAAAAAAAAAATAATTTTACCTCAGAAAGTGTTATATCACATCCAAAGGTAACATTTAACCCTTCCATAGGCACAGCATGCCATCGATGTCTCTTCCATATTGGACCAATTTGAAAATATGATAGAGAAATATTTTTACGTAAATTGAGATAAATATATAAAGGATATTATCCCTCTTTACAGAAAAATATTGTTGAACATGCGTTTATACTCCGGTAACAATTGTCAAAGAAACACATTATGTTAGTATGTTAGTGGTGTTATTTGTAAATGCATGGATTGTGCACGTTTAGCCACGCATTGTGACCCCACATGTCACATTAATACGTTCCATTGATGACCACACACACATATATATATATATATATATTGCGTAGGGCACATGCACAGCAGGCCCAAGCATGCATCAAATCTTACAATTGAAGTTGTACCAAACCGCTGCGCGCACTTCCTCAACACCCAATTATTTAGTTTTCAAGCATTCCTTAGGCCATTGGGCAGTGACAATGTTATATTTAATTTGGTGCCTCCTATTCTGCCTGCTTCTTCGTTCATAAAGAAAATCCAAATACCTTTTTGGTCTTTTTCTTAATTAGAGTACACACTCCATATAGTGTTCAACGTGGAATTAATTAAAGCTGCAACTTAATTCTCAGTTAACAGTCTCTAATTTGCCTAATTAACAATGATGTTAAATTAGTCCTAAGTTACAACTCATTCGTCTATCCAACCTCCTACGGCTTAGGATCAGTGTATAATTAATACGAATATTCTTGGTTGTCAAGTTAAATATTATTGATCCCTTGTAATTTGTAAATAAGTAAATAGTGCATATGAATGTGGAATTAAGTATAGGCCATTGAAGTCTCGCCTTGCTGACCTTTGCTCCTTTGGTTGTATAATTAATACGAATGTCCTTGGTTGTCAAGTTAAATACCTTCAGAAGCACTAATGACATCCACCATTGAGCCAACAACAGCTACACTAGAGCTCCGACGACCACGAACCACCCAAATCCAAAGATCAAGATCAAAACTTTCGCTGATCTGACACTCCGGCCACCATCAAAGACGTCGATAATTCCTTGCCATCGTTGGAGATCTGACAGGAAGATTAGACATCGTGGGTATCGTGGGTTGCTACCAGTCTCATTGGTGATGATGCAATGGTTGGGGTGCCATCGAGCTTATTAATTAGCCAGATGCATGCAATGTTGTGGGTTGCCTTCGAGATTCGGCCTTCGATGTGGATTGTGCTTGTCGGAGAACATTGAAGAAGACAAATAGGCTACTAGGTTGTGCTCGTCAGCGGCAACAATGGGTTGTGCTTACCGGTGGTGGGTTATCGACGGCGATGGGTTGACAATAGGTTGTGTTCATCGTGGGGTTTGTGGATGAAAGTGGAAAAATGAGGACGGTTAAGTTAGAATTCAATGAAATTTTTTATAATTCCCATCGGCCACTCTATGGAAATCATTTCCAACTTTTAAATTGAATTGGAATTCATGTGGAAGCCAATTTGATGGCTATTGCTCTGTACTAAACAAACATGGCGATGAAAGTCAATTCTGTCTACCCAATTCGATCGTAACAAATGTGACCTTAGTAGCTATCTGGGGGGAGGGGGTGTTATTGCATGAACATTACATGAAGCTATGAAGCTCATATTCTGATCCTTTCACATGATGACTCACAACTATGTAAATCGCATGGCAATTTTGAGCTTTCATATGTAAAACTAACACGGTTAACTATATAATAACATTCAGTTTTCATTTATCCAACTCCAACACATTAAGCTTATAGAATAGTTAAGCTTGGAGAGTTAAGAAGGCCTCCTTGATCAATCATATATATATATATATCAAACATCATCGTCTTGAAGTCCCCATCTTCCTGCAGCTGCAACCCTTGCTACTCCACGAATTTTCCAGAACACGAGCCGGTGACAGCTGGAGCATGGCTAACGAACAAAGCAACATGTCCCATGAGCTTGTCTTTCCTTGAAAACGTCGTACCACACGAACACTGCCACTTGAGATCCCCACAGTGCTTCTCATGTGTTCTCAGATCAGACAGCACCGAGAACTGCTTCAGGTTGCACCTCTTGCACACGTACATCTTCGGACAATGACTTCTCCTGTAGTGATTCTTCACGCATATCATTGACTTCAAAGGTTGAAACTTGGCATGCTTCTGGTTCCACCTACATCCTTCCTGTGGACATGAGTATTTCTTAGGCCTAAACGTACTGCTCATCGAACATTCTTTGCCTCTATTCTTCATCGGGTTGCTTAAAGCAGCACTAGTTTTGTACTCATCCCCATGAGCTCTCATATGCATCCTCAAATTAGCATCTCGTTTAAACCCTTTCCCACAAATTTGACAGTAATGTGTGTACTTGGCCAATAAATCTGCAGCATCCAATTCTACTATGTCCTCCTCGTTCTTTGGTTCATTGACTTGATCATCCCCTTTAGACAGTTCTCTCTTGGTTTCACTGATCCCAACACTCGGATCATCATCCTTGAGATTAGTGTCACGGCAATTACCAGTGTTATTATCATAGCTTTCAGTACCACCGAACCATTCCAAGGTTTGATCATCAGGACTAGAGAAGATACCTTGCCCTCCGTGTTGAGCTATGTTATTTGTACTACTATTATTATGCACACTTGTATAATTATTGCCAAAGTTGGATTCAGCGCATTGATGAATACCTGATGGTGGAGAGATATTAAGGACCATTTGTTGGCAGGTGAGCATCATGGAAGAGGCAGTGACTATGAACTCCTGGATTATAGAATTCATACTGGCTAAGGTTGTACAGGTTGTGTCTGGTAGGATCTGATCCGAGGAGATAAGGATACCTGCGACTGTCTGCACACGAGTAAGCTTGTCTTTGAGAACGGAGAGATTGAACAAGAGCGAGGCCGATTGAGAAGGAGCCGATTCAAGAGAAGGTGAAACCATATTATTATTATTATCAGCAGCAGCAACAGGAAACATATTGTACAGACCTTGAGATAGATTTGGGACGAAACCAGACGCTGCGGCTCTTGAAATCATTTTTTTTAATGATCTCTCACTTGAATTTTTAGATGTTTCTGCCGAGATGTGGGCTAGCTGTGTAATTCAATTTGGATTCTCGAGTACAAAGAAACGCATGAGAGACAATTCTCCGGTATTTATAAGCTGGTAAGAGAGGTTGAAACTAGTGGGTAATATACAGATAGATATCAATGCAGAGATATATAGAACAAGAAGTCAACCGTGTGAGCGAACAGGAAATCCTTCCCCACTTACAACCTCCCTTGCATGCACCCAACAAGAGTATGAAAAAGAAAATTATTGCAACTGTGTATGTATTCATGTTGAGCTTAGCTTCATTGGACGACTTGTCTTCTAGTCTGCTTCTTCTCTCTCCTGTATATAATGAATTCGATCATTTTTGTCCTTTTCTATTCGATGCCTCCTTCCATATTAAGTCTATAAAATTCAGCAGTCATTCTATTGACAAAGTTTTTCTTTTTTTATCTGTTCGTAAATAAGAGATGGCGTCATCGGAGCTTGCTTTCCAGTTCCAGAGAAACTCCGGAATTTAGAACGCATCAGCTGATCACTTTAACTGCGGCTTACGGAGTCAGAAACCACACAGTATACAAAGTGTAATGACGGCACAGAAATATTTCAGGTCTGAAATTATGGTTTCCCCTGACTGTTTAATTTTTATTACTATAACGGGATAATAATATTACGTTCAGAATCTCTTAGCACGTATTAGGACCCTTAATCCTCAACCTGTAACTATAACATGTTCATAATTAATATATTTATAGAAAGGAAGAGAATGTGACTGGTAGCGATCTTATTAATTATATACATAGAGAGAGAGAGAGACACGCGTAATTGATTAATATAAATTATGAGATCACTCATGTTCATCAAGCTGTCTAATTGGTTTCCGTTTAAAAATCAACCAGTATAGGAATATTCATAATGTAAGAGTTTTCAAGGGCCTCAGCATGCATTCATACCTCAGCAGCTTGATCTACGATTTTCTCTTGAAAGGGTCAAAACATTTGCACCCCCTACAAATACAGCATGTTATTTCACTATCAGAAAAATACTATTTAGCGATTTTTCGTTATTAAAACACTAATGTTTTCCGTTGTTAAATGAAAATTTTCTGATGTAAAATAGTCTTTTAGCGATGGATTTTTCCGTTGCTAAATGATATTTTTCTGGTAGTGTTTCTCCATTCAACACCCATCGTTACTAGAGTATATGTTTCTTCCTTAAACCTTAATTCAGTTTTCAATTTAGTCTTTGATTTATAGCGTATGTATAAATATCTGTGGTTTCTTAATTATTTGATGTCATTAATTTCATTAATAACAATGTTCATTTAACATATTTAAAATAGTGATTCTGTGTATATTAATACTTAATTTAAAATGTGTAAATTGAAAATATTTAAAATAAAGTATAATAAATATGCCATCAATGTTATAAGCATCGATTTTATTTCAAGAGACTAAAAAGAATGTATTTATAAATTTAAAGGATCAATTAACTTAAACTAATCTAAAATTAGAGTACATTCATTATTCAACATGCTAAATCAATAACACCTAGTTTATTCACACTTGTTAATTATTAATTGATTATTTATTTTGATTGCTTTAAATTAGTTTGCTCGTTCTTGTTAAAACTTGCTAGGTTAGATTAATTTTTTTTACGCTGGTGTGAAACTCTTAACATTTGTGAATTACACATTGATATCATAAAGATCTGAAACCTTTGTCTTTAATCACTTAAAAGAAAGGGCTCATTTCATAAATCAATTTGGATAGACCTTTCTATACGAATTTAAAATCTAACCTTTGGAAGATAAAAAAAGAACTTAAAAACTAACCTACCTATCACGGTCAACTACCCTATTTGGTAACACGTTTAGGAGTTTTAGAAGCTCGTTTAACAGTTTTTTTTAGTAAAATGAGATAATTCTTTTTATATGTTTACCTTAACTTACGTAAAAACACTTCTCCACCGTGTTTCCAAACGGACCTCTTACCTTACTTTGAAAGGCTTTCTAGCATTATATAATAGCCCGACATTTTTTTTGACAAACTAAATATAGTTCAAAGCTAACAATAGCTCATAATTAGATTAATTTTATGTACTTCAAATGCTCCGTGGCTCTCTATAAATAAAAAAAATTAACTGTTCCTTATATTGGAGGTAATGGGGTGTTTGGGAAAGCTTCTCAACACTCCAAAAACACGTTCAACAGTATCTTTTCGTAAAACGAGATAATGTATGAAATTTGAAACATGAGATAAACATTTATTAACGAACTTTATGTGAACGACTCACACTTGCCATGTCGTTGCCCTCGTTCAAGAGGTGAGAAAACGACATGTCGCGAATTAGGCTGGGCGCGCTGAACAAGATAAGATATTAGAGCGCGGGAGAGGGAGGCACGAGGTAAGTTCTTGAGCTCTGGGTGCAGCGGACAACAATGGCATCCGTAGTGTCTAATCTCTCGTGGAGTTCTTCATCTCTGTTGCAGAGCATCGTTGAAAGATCGAACGAAGGTACTAAATTGCCCAACAACGGGAAGGTCTTTGTGGTTTTTGCGCAAAAGAAGACGAAGAAAACTCGAAAGGTAGTGTGGATAATGTACAGGATAATTTGGCTGTCATCTGTGTTTCCAAAGTTTTGAATTACGTTATTTGGCTTCTCTCGAAATTTTAAGGGGAAAATAAAAGCTCTGTCTTCCATACAAGTAGGAGAGGAGGGGAACGCAGGCTTTCAGTCGCTTTTGTCCTTGATTATTATTAATTCCTGTGTATCCTAGTCTGAATTCCTTGACTAATTATTGCACTTCACTTTGGGCGTAATGATGTACTGTTGCTGCTTCCATCTTGCTCTTATGCTATTTGTGAGGTCAGATTATCTTGAAGGAAGACGTTCCTGATCTTGGAAAGCAAGGGCAACTTCTTGATGTGAGGGCTGGGTTTTTCAGAAATTATCTGCTACCCACGGGAAAGGCCCAGATTGTCACTCCTTTGCTGCTCAAGTAATGTCTAATTAAACCGTGCAAGACCTCCTAATGACGTATTTTAACATCATTTATCTTTTTGAATATTTTACAGCATTATTATGCTTGTCAATTAGCCTTTTAAACGTAAAAAAAAATTCTGTGGATATAGAACGTTTCAGGTAGTCCCTTGTCAACATAAAAAAGGATAGTCCCTTGTAATTCCAACAACAGGATCAACTATAAATTTCCTGGAAATATATCTATGCCCGCTATATTGGATACAAGGGAATCTATAGTAGGCAGTTTGTGTGCTTACTGCAAGTTAGCGTATAGAACTTATAGATAACCTATTTAATTGGAGATGACGGTGTGGGTGATATTTGATTGTTGTACCATAAAATATAGACGTTCCTTATATGACCAGTGACCACTTCTGAAATATATATTTCGTCTTGTTGGATAAGTCAATGATGACCAAGTCTAGAAACTTTGGCTAGTCGTTTGTTTTCTGTTTTAGTTATTTCTATTTGCTGGTCACGGTTACTGTATGTTGCAGATCAGTAGGAATCTAGTTTTAACTCCAATTTAGCCTCTTTGTTTGCTTTTTACTGAGTTTGTAATTTCCTACTCATAGACTTTGGTCTATCAAATAAAATACCACCATTCTATCGTCTCTTGCACTTGCCTTGGATTCCCTGTTTCAGTTTTTTTCCTTTACCTCTAATTTTGTAACAGTACAGCCTTTCATAGGGAAAAGTTGAAACATGGGAGCATGAAGTCTTAAACAATAGCAATAGATTCTAGAATGATACTGTTCATTCCAAGAACTGTTGGCCAGCCTAACAGTAGATTCGTTACTAACTGCCAGATTCATTGCTAACAATAAGTAGATTTGTTCAATATTGACTTATCTAATAGTTGCTCTTTTATAGTAAAAAACGATGTATTCAGTTTAATAGTACGGGCTGCGACTCCTAAACTGGATTTGGCATGTTGCAAACTCCAAGTACTTTTCTGAGTTTCTCAGCGTCGCAAATGAAGCCAATGTAAGGAGCTTGGTGAAAATATTAGCAACTTGATAATAGCTACATTTCTTTTTCTTTTTCTTTTTTTAATAATAGTTGACAGTTCTTAAATAGAAAGTCACAATCCAACCATTTCTACTTGACAAGTCTTATAGGCAAGTTATGGTGACTGAATAATTAAATTTCCTGTCAGCCCTGTCATCTGAGTGCAATCTTTCATGGTTGGATGTTCCTGTGTAATGAATTGTTCCATCAATGTTTAAAAATGAGGGCAGTAAAGCATTTTGTACATTAGTTTTGAGATAATTTTTCCTTGAACTGTCTTATATCTCATTTTTTAGTAACTTCTCTCCCCAGGGAAATGAAGATGGAGGAGGAAAGAATTGAGGCTGAGAAAAGACGGGTAATTTGTCCTATTCCTCATATTATTATTTTGCAGAACATTTTGTTGTTGATCACTGCAAATCTTGCCGTTATTGACTTGGAGTAGGAGGTAAGGAATGCTATGCTAGTAAGTTTTACATGGAACAGTGGTGCGCAGGGCTGAAACTGAGTTTCATATAACAGATTGCTGAATGAAGTATCTCCATCATCATCCTTCCTATTTTCCTTTTATTTTCATAGATGCTACATGTTATCTAAATTCATTGTTCTGCAGGTAAAAGAAGAGGCACAGCAACTTGCTCTAATTTTTGAAACTGTTGGAGCTTTTAAGGTGAAGCGTAAAGGTGGTAAAGGAAAACAAATTTTTGGAAGGTGAGATTTGACAAATGCATGCTAAGCAGTTAATTTATGCCCTCAAATTCAAATCTACTTTGATAATTATGGTTTCCCCCTTTCTTAGTGTTACAGCTCAAGATCTTGTTGATATAATCAAGGCACAGCTTCAGAGGTATGATGGTCTTCTCAATATATAGAACTCGTTTTGAAAATTTGCATGAATTATCTGAAAAACTGAGATAGAGATAGATAGAGCCATAGAGGAGAAAGAGATTCAGAACTGAATGTGCCTGTTGTTTTATTAGCGACTCAATTGCCTTCAAGTGATGTCAATCGAACACATATGACTGGCTGTAAACTTCTAACTGTCTCCGTGTCCACGTACTAAATGATCATTCATCTTGGTTCTCGAGATTTTTTGTTGTCCCAAAGCGTTGAGGGTGGTTTGCGATTCTATGTTCACTACTTCATCTGTCTTGATCTTGTAGTAGGTGATTCATGGGTATTTTTCTTTTATAATATGAATCGATCTTCATGTTTAGCTATCTGTTTAACTCATTCCGTTTTTATTTTATGGCATTACTCTTCAGGGAGGTAGACAAG
The DNA here is from genome assembly GCA_025593235.1 of Vachellia pachyceras. Lineage (NCBI taxonomy): Eukaryota > Viridiplantae > Streptophyta > Magnoliopsida > Fabales > Fabaceae > Vachellia > Vachellia pachyceras. The sequence continues at coordinate 1,295 of JANTPZ010015682.1, read as the reverse complement.
AAAATTGTTTCTCTTCCAGAAATCCGGGAAACAGGAGAGTATATTGCAGAGTTAAAGCTACATCCTGAAGTTACAGCTAGAGTTCGGGTGAATGTTTTCGCCAACTAAGCGCAGGCCTGTTCTGGAAATTTCATCTGCTGGCACAGGCTTCCTGCTTCAGCCTAAGGTACTTACCATCCAATGTTAATAAATATCTTAATACCTCTGAGTGCCACTTATAAGCGATTAACTCATGAACATGGTTCTGGTATCGGAATGATTGACGGGTGGAAATGAATAAGCAGTGTTTGTTTGAGTGGAGGGAAATCTCAGCTAGCTCATAATATGTTAGTTGAAGATTATGTTGAACTGCAGTCCATGCAATGAAATCAAAAAATAAACAGGAGTCCAATAATCTATTTGTTGTGGTGCATCATGCAGATACTGATTGATTTGGATATGCATATTGGAGGGCAACAAATTTGCTGAAACTGACTGATTAAGCTCGTGTATTCGACCAGCGGTTGTTTATTGTGTTTTTCATGTAAATTTTTTGGTGGGCCTTTTGGAACAATTTCCGTTTCTAGAGTTTTGAATGAAAAGATGCAATTAAAGATGTTACGAGTTTTTTATCAAAAAAAAAAAAGATGTTACGAGCACATGAGAGAAACGTGAAAGAGCAGAGCATATTGCTGTAGTCTTGAAATAAATGAAGCAAACTTAAGGAGGAAATGACAAATAGTGAACAGGACGAAAGTCTAAGATTATTAATACAACAAATGCTGAATCTGAATTTCAGGTGTAGTTTTCTTAGTTCTGTTGCTGTTCCGACCCCGAGGAAAGTGGGGAGAAAAGAATTCACAAGGCTTTTTCCAAGTTTTAACTTCTTGGGTGTAAAAGTATTCTCTGAAATAATGCAAATGCCGTTAACGATTCAGTCCCTAACATGTAATGATTAAATCATTGGACGGTCAAATCGTGCCTCTTTTGCAGAATTAAAAGGAATTGAGGTTCATATAAGGATTATGAAATTTAAAAGAAACTGTACTTTTTGTGAAAGATAGTGGGAATTCATTCTTTAGATTTAAATAAACGTGGCCAGTTTAGTCCAACAAATCCTTTACTTAAGAAACAATCTATACGCTTATCTTCTCACTGATCAGCCAAAGCAGCATTACAGATGGAATCATATAAATGTCCTTTTATTCTGCTCAGATCCCGGTTGGCTTGAAATTAGACCCTCTGAAATTGGTATCAACATGGACATGAGTATTTGGTGTTTATTTTCATTTCTAAGTTTATTGAAGTAATATCTT
>JANTPZ010015681.1:0-12092 GCA_025593235.1 Vachellia pachyceras | reverse complement strand
AGTCAACTTGGGAGCATGAGCTGTCTTTGTGGAACTATGAAAACAAGATTCGGTCATATTGGGAAGAAGCGACGAGGACGTCGCCTAATTAGGTGGGGAGGATGTCACAGGTTTGAAATTCCACCACCTAAAACTGAGATTTATCTTGAGAAAATGAAGATATTGGTGGAGAATTCTAGAGCATTGGAGAAAGTTCTAGAACTCTACAGAAGGATCTAGAACTCTCTGGAAAAGTTCTAGAATACGATGGAATGTTCTGGGATAATCCGGAATGTTCTAGAACATCCTGGAAAGCTCTAGAATATTCTAGAAGGTTCAAGAATATGGTGGAAGTCTCTGGAACATTCTAGAAGCTCCTGGTGAATTATTCAAGACTTGTCTAGAATAGTTTAAAAACATATAGAATATGTAGGATATTTCTAGCCTTGTATAGAATTTTCTAGATGCGTAATGTAAGCCGTAGGATTGAATCAATCTCCACCGTTCATTAAAAAGGTGGAAAGGCTATAAATAGGTGGCCTTGGTCATTTGGCAAGGCAACCAAGCAACCAAGTTTCCAAACACGTGCAAAGCATTCTCCTTGTGAATAACATTCTCTTTTCAAGTATTCAATACTTGAGTTCTCTTCTTTCCTATCCAAAGCATACTTGCTTACCTCTTAAGGAGTATTAGGCTGACTTAGTCACTAAAATAGGAGTGTCTAAGTGCCACACGGGCAGGAAAAGAGTACGTTCGTGACAGTGGTCGTGGCCGAGAGAGGGAGGAAAAGAGGAAGTAACCAAGGATAAGAGATATAACATCCCATCAGTAAAAAAAGGATGCAGAAGGTTTGAGTGTTGAGGAAGCAAAAAAAAGAGTGAGAGAAGAAGAGATGCAGATGGTGTGGCAGAATGGAAAGAGGAAGAGTGTGGGGAAATGTTTGAGTGATTGTAAAGGAAAGAAAGAAAATAAAAAAAGAAGAGAGTGTGATGGGCGGACGTGTGTGTGGGGGGTAGGGGGTTTTATTATAAATACCCCACATCACCATTCATTCACACCACACACCACACATACCAACACACACCTCACTCACACACACATTTATGAGAGAGAGGGGGAGTGTCGTCGGAAGGGAGAGAGAGTGAGGGGGAGAGAGGAGAAATCTAGGAGGTATTTTTTAGTCTAAGGTTCTGCTTGTGAGATTATTTAGGTAAGTAAAATGTTTTATTTTCATTAGACTCTTTTTATGAAAATTGTTCTAAATATTTTTCTCTTCCTTTGGATAGTAATATTATGTTTATTAAAGAATATTTTCGGATCTAGATTTTTATCTAGTCTCAGTTTTATTTATAAAAGGATATAAAATTGTATATCTATTTTTATAGCTATGTTTTATAAGGTTATATATATTTATTTATTTTATACTTTGAGTATTTTAGAAATTTAGTTGTGTTAAAAAGAGATATATTTTTGGATATATAGGATATTTTAACTATATAATGGTGAGTAGAAAAATGAAGAGGATGATTTATGGATAGATTTGATCGGTCTAGATTTATTATTTTTGTATTACGTGATTTTATAAATAACTTTATTATAAGAAAAAGTTTCTAAATCAAGTTCACTGGGTATTTCAACAAATGAAAAATTGTTTTAAATAATTTTTTGGTACAATGGAAATGTTATTTGTAATTCAATCGGTTTAGATTTATTATTGTCATTATATGGTTTTATAATTAATTTTCATTATAATTATTTTGCAAATAATTTTATTAGGTAATTATTTAATTTTTGTATTAAATTCGTATTTACGTTAATGTGTAGATTAATTGGTGATTGGGCTGTAGTTGATTGCTTTATTCTCAAGGCTAGTGAGATTTAGCTTGGAATTGAGGTAACCGGGATTAATTTCTTTTATATTCTTGTTGTGGACTATAAGATGTTTTCTAACCCTTACTTTATTTATGGGAAAATTTAATTGTGATCTAGAAAATTTTACATATTTTTATATGACATTTATTCAGTGAAGCAGTGTATATTTGAACTGTTGAGTGTTTTGTTATACATGATATGCTGTGATATTTGTGATGAATGATATGATTATGACATTGGGGACTGTATAGATGATGGATATGGATTTATATCATTATGTGCTATATTGTAGGGTTATTTTCGGGACGAACGAAGAGTGGTGAATTATTGTGCCCCTCAACTTTTGCTAATCCTTGGCCTGGATTTAAGCTAAGTTGTTGTGGGTGGACACCTCTTTACCTTGGCCTGTTGTTGCAGGTGGTATGGGAGGGGACAATATTCTTAAAGTGACTAGCTAGCCGTTGGCCAGGTATACTAACACTGATAGGCTGTGCCATATCCAGAAGTTATAAGGCGGAGCAGGTGGATGGAGGGTTAATTGCTTTTGATAGATATTATGTTATTGAATTATTATTATTATACTGACAACCCTGCTTCTCTGACTTGCATTCATATCCTGCATATGTTAGAAATTGATTTTGATTACTGAGACGTCATGTCTCATCCCGTTATTATAATTTTTTTTAGGCGATACCTCTATTTCTGATAGAGGTCGAGGGAAGCAGCCAAAGGCATAGTCATTAAGCCTTGTAGGCTCTTTTTGGTATTGGTATCGTATTGAATTTTATATTGCCATATAGGTCCATTATCATGATGCATTATATTTTGGGAAGGTCGACAAGAACTCGTGGGCCTTGTGATGTTGGTTCATTATTTTGTGCCAAGGGATTCGGATTTTATGTGACAATTTGTGAACGGATCGTGTGGTAAGGATCCGGGGTGACTTATTTAATGAAATCGCTTCCGCATATTTCTGTTGTTATTTAATTATTTTGGTTAAACTATTATGGTATAGAAATGATCCTTTCAAGAGATAGCGTGGATGAGACAGGGGGAGAAAACTGAATTTTATGGGGTCCACGAATGAAAAAATAACGGACGTTTGGTTGGTTTAACGTTGTTGTTTATTTTGCACCATTTTACCAACATTATGTATATTTTTTCTCATTCTGAAACTTAATGGTGCCAGACGCTCCTCACGGAAAATTTGGTTGTTAAAATTGCACCTTAGCCCTATTTTTTTATTCAATGAACCTGGCTCTGATGTTATACAAAAATGTAAATAAATGAAGACAGTAAATCTATTAACCATGGAAGAACATGAAACTCATGCAACAACAGAATCATCCCTTCTTGATGATGAACAAAACCCAAACTATGAAGTGACAATATAAAAAGCATAAGGAACAAATCTTATAATAGCTAAGAAAGATTGGTTACCTGAATGTAATATGGGTATGTTGAGGTGTTGATTCACTTTCAACGACCTCAATATAACTAAGAAAGATTGGTTACCTTGTTAAATCTATCTTAAATTAAAATTATTTTCCCATTTTCTCCTATTAATGAGGTTTTGAAAGATAGAGAAAAATATAATGGGCTGTATTTAAACATTAATTGTAGGGTATACGTGCAAATTTAGCAACGAAATTATTGGTCAGGAATTCCTAACACAACTTTTTAAGGGTGCAAATTTAGCAATGATCAATTGATAAGGTTACAAATTTTGCAATGATCAATTGATAAGGGTGCAAATTTAGCAATGCCGTTAACCCTCTCAACTCCGTTAACCAATGAGCATATTTTGCTATTTTTAGGGTCTAGACTTTAGTTTTGAGATCATTTAGGCAATCAAAAATACTTGTTTTTATTTAACTTTCTTCATAAAAGTTGCTTTAAATAATTGTATCTTTCTAATGATAATTAAAACTACTCCTTTTTCCCTAACTTTGTTTTCTTACTCCTTTTTCCCTTAACTTTTCTTCTTCTTTTATTCTAAAAAATTTAAATAAAAAAATAGTTTTTGATTACCATTAGAAAGAAAAAATTATTTTGAGCAACTTTTATGAAGAAAATTAAGCAAAAATGAGTATTTTTAACTATTTAAATGATTTCAAATGAAGCCCTAAATCCTAAATATATTAGCTGGTTAACTGAGCTAATGAAGGTTTAACGACGTTACTGAATTTGCATCCTTATTAATTGATTTAATTTATTATTACTAAATTTTTACACCCTTAAAAAAATTAATAGTGCTAGGTGCTTCTGGCAAATAACTTTATTGCTAAATTTGCAGTTTTACCCTTAATTGTATTGATCAAATTGACATGTAAGCATTAATTCCTTTAAAGTAATTTATATTATTAAATATGTAATCGTTATAATTTTTAAAAGACGATCTTGTCGGCTAATTATATTGTGGATAAAAGAAAATCACTCTCTAAATTTGTCTTAATCTTTTTGAAAAAAAATCCCTATTAAAGAATGTATCTCTTCTCTCTATGTGCATTTTCAAATGTGTCTCACATCTCTCCTCTCTATATACATTCTGTTAATTGGAAACCCAGCAATGAATATTTTGTCAATATTCTAGTTAATTACGAGTAATTTCACTTTTTTAGAATAATGCACAAAACCCCCAGTAAAGTTTAGGTAAGTTACATACAACATCTTTGACCTTTAAAAGTTTAAATTAATGACCCCCAATGTTTTATGCTTTGTGCTTGTTCGTTAAAACGTTGGGAAATCACGTTCATTCAAACTGAAATAAAATTCATCTTATATATTTACTATGTAGATCATAAATTATGTTCGGAAAATAATTTCTACCACTAATTAAATCCGATCTTTTATTTATTAGCTCCCCTATCTCAAAATCACAGTTAAATTAGGGTACTTTAATTAAACTTTTGAAGATTAGAAAGATTTATATGCAACTAAGGGTAGGGTCTTCCGCATGTTAGTCTTTAAAATATCATTTACCGAGTTCAATAAAGGACTAGAGTATCTGCCCTCTTCTTTGAACTATATTGGACCTGTGTTCTTCTGCGAATGGAAGAGGGTAAAGGAAGAGTATGTGTTACTGGTGGAACCGGCTTCATTGGTTCTTGGATCATCAAGAGACTTCTTGAAGATGGTTACTCCGTTAACACCACCGTTAGATCTCACCCAGGTTTCAATCTCTATCCCTTTATTCTAAAACCTATTTTTCCCTGTTGGGGTTTGTCTTGTTAGTACAGAACCTCTGTATCCTTCTTTGTTCATCTTCAAGCAGTATCATTTTCCTCTTTCTTATTTTCAAAAGATGGGATTCTTATGATTTTATTTTCCGATTGTAGAACACAAGAAAGATGTGAGCTTTCTCACTAATTTACCAGGAGCACCTCAGAGGCTGCGAATTCTGAACGCGGACCTAAGCGAACCAGAAAGTTTCAAGGAAGCCATTGAAGGGTGCATGGGAGTATTCCATGTGGCTACACCAGTGGATTTTGAGGAAAAAGAACCTGAAGAGCTTGTGACCCAAAGATCCATTGATGGGGCATTAGGTATTCTAAAGGCATGCCTCACTTCAAAAACTGTGAAAAGATTTGTTTACACTTCCGGTGCCTCTGCTGTTGCTCGTATGTTCAAAGAAGATGAAGTATATGATGAGAGTTCATGGACTGATGTGGATTCACTTAGAGCTTCAAAACCAATTGCATGGTCTTATGCTGTTTCTAAGACATTGACAGAGAAAGCTGTTCTGGAATTTGGACAACAAAATGGTTTAGATGTTGTGACTGTGATTCCAACTTACGTTGTTGGACCCTTCATTTGTCCTAAGCTTGCTGGTTCAGTTGGTTCAACACTCTATTTTTTACTTGGTACGTGCTTCAATTGGTTCAAAACATTTACGGGGTTAAGTTGCATCCAAAGCTTTTGTTTAGCAGTACTTTGTATCCTAAACTAATTTTTTTCGGTATTTTTCTAATAGCACACAATTTATTAAAGTGATATTTGAGGTAATTTCATCTTTAAATTATTTTTCTTAGTAATAACAACTACCCTGAACTTGAGATATTGAATTTATTCCAAAAAATTAACACACTTCGAACGTACTGAAAATAAAAAAAATTATTTAAGATATTGATCCTACTAAGATAATACCTTCCTAGATGTCCTACAAATTAGTTTGAAATACCAAATGCTATTGGAAAAACAATTCATGGTGGTGGATGCTACATAACCCAACATTTTTAGTGATAATCTTATTTGGTTATGAAAGTAGTTTAGTTCTGTATGAGTGTATGTCATTAAAATTCTGATGCAGGTAAGGAGAAGGACCCATTTAGTTATCTGCAGGCACCTATGGTTCATGTGGATGATGTGGCAAGAGCACATATATTCCTGCTTGAGCATCCCAATCCAAAAGGGAGATATAATTGTTCTAAATGTTTGGCAACCATTGAAGAAGTGACTGAAATTGTGTCTGCTAAATTCCCAGAATTCCAAATCCCAACCATAGAGTGAGTTTCTCTCTTGTCGTTATAATTCTTCTTGTGTTGTGCTGATATATATGAAAATTAAATGGGTTCAAGTGAATCATCATTTATTGTCTTCTTCTCTTACTTCCATCGTAGTTGTTTGAAACAAAGCAATGGCGTGAAATATCCTGTTTATTCATCTAAGAAGCTCATAGATGCTGGATTTGAGTACAAGTATGGACTTGAGGAAATGTTGGCGGATTCTATTGAATGCTGCAAAGAGAAGGGTTATTTGTAGTTATACATAGTACTGTTGATCAGATTACCCTGTCAAAACATGGTCTACTTAAGGAGTTTAATAATAATGACAAGTATGTAATTGTACTTTTGGCAAATATATGAATGTGATTGTAAATTAAATTGTATGACAAAATATAGTTTAGTATATTTCTTATGAACGTTATTATGATATATTCCATCCAATCATTAATGTAGGATCTATTGTTGAAGAAGCATTATTGGGGATAACTTAACAAAAAAAATTAGAAATAAATCATATGTTTAAAATCAAGATCAAATCTTCATTTAAGTTCTAAGCAAAGGAGCAGAGCGTGAAATGTGGTTTTTAATAGAATGTGGACATGATTTGTATTACTGATAGGCTTGCCCTGAAGGCATTATTTGTAAGAAGAATAGTTTGTTTGCTCAAGAAACTGGAGGGCTTTGAGTTTACATTTGCAAGTTCGTAAACCAAATGAAAAAAAATATCTATCTTCTGGTTAAGTCCCTGTTTTACATTTGCTTTTAACATGATGATGCAGGGTTAATTATTCTTCTTTTTTCCTGAATCTGAACCCAGAAGATGTTATATATCCCTGCTTTAATTAATTTATATTCGAACTTGTAAATGAAGTTGGATTAGAGAGATCATAATGTTGATACATAAATCTGGGAAGGAAGGATACCAACTGTATATAATGATTGAACTGGGGATACACACCATATACTTAGTGATTGATGTAAAGGGTTGATCTTGACTTTAGAGGAACTCAATAACCGAAAGTAGATTATCACCCCACTAATTGAAGATTTGTTAGGTATAACTTGCTTATAGGCAACATATATTTTATTTCAATTAATTTTGTTTGAAATGTTTATACCATTGATTGATAATTGAAAAGCCATTAACCATATACACAGCAAGGCAGTGATATGGAAGCACAGTCCATGTAAGAAAGCTGCAGGGATTTCTTCAAGCAAGAAGCAAAACGACGAAAACACCCCAAGTGTGATCTCTGCGTCAAGACAGCACCTCTTGATTGTCCAACATCACCATCTCTCCTTCGAAGAACCTGGACGCAGAAACATCCACGATTTCGGATACATCCGACTCGCTTCAACCGCCTTCCCTCAGGTCAGTTCCTACGTCGCTGATCAACGGCGGCATCGCTCCATAACTCGACCCACCTCGGTGTTCTTCCTCCTGCGATGGTCCCTCTGTCTAAGCTCCTTCTCGAGAAGTTGGTCGACGAACCTACGGATTTCTCGCTAACAGATCTCTGCTTCTTCAGTATAAGATCTGATTCGGAACTCTGGAAAAGATAAGTCTCAGAGAGGCAAACCAGACTCGAAGGATGAAGAAGGTCATCAATATCTAAAATGGCTTGATTCATGGCCTGCACGATCTGTGATATATGTCTGCCTTGGAAGCTTGAACGGTGTAGCGCCAGAACAGTAGATGGAGTTAGGTTTGGGACTAGAAGCTACGAAGAGACGATTCATTTGGGTGCTGAGAAATTCATATAAGAGAGAGGAAATGGAGAAGTTAATGAAGGAAGATGGATTGGAGGAGAGAGTGAAAGGACGAGGACTAATAATAAGAGGTTGGGTTCCCCAAGTTCTGATACTGTCACACAAAGCAATAGGATCGTTCCTAACACATTGGCTTGGTTTGGGTTTCCGTTAGGAACCCCGTTTTGACCCCCAAAACTCATTCTCACGCAAGCCGAGACAAAATTCCTCTCACATAAAGTACTTAGGAATTTGTGTCCGTTTTCTCAACGGGTTTCCAAACGAAGCCATTGTGGATGGAACTCAACACTTGAAGGGATATGCAGTGGATTGCCATTAATTACATTTCCTCTATTTGCAGAACAGTTTTATAATGAGAAGGTAGTTGTGCAGTTGTTGGCGATAGGTGTGAGGGTGGGAGTTGAGAATGCTGTGCATCTTGGGAAAGAAGACAAGTGTGAAGTTCAAGTCAAGAGGGAGAAAGTATTCCGGGCAATTTGAAAACAAATCGCAGCGATTGGTAAATCCAGCGAAGCATGAAGGTGGAGGCGAGCACCAGGGGAGCGCCAGTCCGAGAATCCGGGACCGACGGGAAGGCCAGCGGTTAGAACTGCTCGAAGGTCCGGTGGGAATGCGAAGCCGAACTCAGTCTCGGCCCGGGCAAACTCAGCGTCCGAGAGACCAAGCTGTACCAGTACGCCTGAGCTGCGGAGATAAATGATGACTTTATCCGCCAGATCAGCTTTCAGGGGGTTTTCTTACATGGACTGTCCTCCTTCTCACTGCCCCGCTGTATTATGTGTACATGATTAACGGTAGTTTTGTTAAATCTGCTGGTATTGTTAAATATACAATATTTTAAAATTTTACATGTAATTTTGCATCCTCAAAAATTTTATGGTATTATATGTTCTAGACCATAATTTTATTGTTGCAATTACAACATTGCGCTTTATTTTATATACCACCCTCCACTAATAACCAATATGAAAAGTTATCTCTGACTGACGTTGAAAGTCTTGACTGCAAAATAGTATTTGCAGTAGGATGAAGTGTTACAAAAAAATATGGCATATGGAAGGTGTTTAAATTTTGTTCGTAGCAAATATGAGTGTGATTGAAAATAAAATTGCATATGACAAATTATTGTTTGGTATGTGTGATCTTTTTAATGTAAAATGTTGTTTTCTTTGTGATATGAAATTTTTTGATTAAATCATATGTATCTTTCTATTGGAGATAATTTTGTTTGAATAATTGTTAAATATTAAATATGGGTACATCTTACTGTGAAAATTCGAATATTATTTCATCAAGTTACGAGAGACAAATCCTTTTTGCTAAATACAACCCCATAATGTTATTTTGGCAGAATAAGGGGAAGATTTGTATTATTGATAGGCTCATATTAAGGTGTTTTTGAAGAGCAAAGTTTGAGGCAATAACATGTCTGTGATGCCCTTAGATGTTCTGGGCCGCACGCGCGCTACACTGATGTATTCAACGAGTCTATAGCCTTGATCGACATGCCCGGGTAATCTTTGAAATTTTATCGTGATGGGGATAGATCATTGCAATTGTTGGTCTTCAATGAGGAATTCCTAGTAAGCACGAGTCATCAGCTCGCGTTGACTACGTCCCTGCCCTTTGTACACACCGTCTGTCGCTCTTACTGATTGAATGATCCGGTGAAGTGTTCGGATCGAGGCGACATGGGCGGTTCGCTGCCCGCGACGTCGTGAGAAGCCCACTGAACCTTATCATTTAGAGGAAGGAGAAGTCGTAACAAGGTTTTCATAAGTGAACCTGCAAAACATTTGAATTATCTTTACTTTTAATGGCAAATGCCTATCATGACTATACTCAAAATGAATTATATAATTATAATAACTCAAGGTTATTGCAACTTCACTTAACCAAAAACAGTAGTATGACTACTTTTAATTCATTTTTTTGACTATTTAAATGGGAGAAGACACAATTTTTTACCCATATCTTTATATTATTTGTGTTTTTTTTCAGTTTGGAATTTTTTAAAGTTATCCTGTAGCCTTTCAAAATTAATAATTAATTTCCCATAGATTTATCATATATATTTTTATAAACTACAATGACAAAACAATGACCATTGAATAATTAAGGAGTTCAGTATTTTTTTTTACACTCAATGAACCTGATTCTGATATCATACAAAAAGGTAAATAAATGAAGAAACCAAATCTATGAACCATGGAAGAGCATGAAACTCATGCAACAACAGAAATCATCCCTTCTTCAAGGATGATGAACAAAACCCAAACTATGAAGTGACAACATAAAAAAACATAAGCAACAAATCTTATAATAACTAAGATAGATTGGTTACCTGAATATGATGTGGGTATGTTGAGCTGTTGATTCACTTTCAACTAACTTGATATAACTGAGAAAGATTGGTTGACTTGTTAATTATATCTTAAATTAAAATTATTTTCCACTTTACTCATGAGGTTTTCATAGAGATAAATACAATGAGCCATATTTAAACATTACTTAAAAAGGTACATATGCAGGTTTAGTAATGAAGTTATTGGTCAAGAATTTCTAGCACAATTAACTTTTTAAGAGTATAAATTTAGCAATAATCAATTAGTAAGGTGCAAATTTAGCAACGCTGTTAACCATCTCTAACTCCATTAACCAGATAGCATATTTTACTATTTCAGGGTCTAGACTTTCGTTTTGAGATCATTTAAGTAAGTAAAACTAATCATTTTTGTTTAACTTCCTCCATGAAAGTTCCTCTAAATAATTTTATCTTTGGCTAAAGTATACTTTTAGTCCTTTACATTTGCGTTAGGTTTCACTTTAGTCCTTTAAGTTTAAAAAGTGCACTTTTAGTCCCTCAAACTTAACGTCATTAGTCTCTCTTAACGGAAATTGCTGACTCATCAAACTTAACGCTATTATTTTAAATCTTTTTTTATTTTACATAATTTAAAATATCAAATTTATTATATTATTAAATTAAAATTAAAATGTGAGTATGCTTTGTCAACATTTTATTACGCAATCATCAATTAAATTCAATGAATCAGCAATTTCGTTAAGAGAAACTAACGGCGTTAAGTTTGAGGGACTAAAAGTGTACTTTTCAAACTTAAAGAACTAAAATGAAACTTGACGCAAACAAAAAGGACCAAAAGTATACTTTAACCTTTTATCTTTCTAATAGTAATCAAAACTACTCATTTTTGTCTAATTTTTTTTAGTACTCCTGTTGGCTTAACTTTTATTCTTCTTTTATTCTAAAAAATTTAAATAAAAAAAGTAGTTCTGATTACAATTAAAAAGGAAAAAAATATTTTAAACAATTTTTATAAAAAAATTAAATAAAAATAAGTAATTTTGATTGATCCATATAAAATTCTAAACCCTATTAGTCAGGATTGTGCCGCGAAGGTGGAGCGAGAGTCCAATCGTCTCAGTAAGGTGGAGCGAGAGGCGGAGTGACGGAGGAGACGGCGTGCGTAGAAAATAGGGAACGAAGACAGCAGAAGACATTACGTTATGCTGATGTGCTAAAAAATCCATATGTCAATTTTTCATTAGGAAACTGGATAATCAATATGTCCAGTACGCTGAGTGGGGGTAAAGTCAAAAATCAGAGTGAGAGAAATCATATAAATCACATGATTTTTTATCATAATTTTTAATTTGCATGTCATGTATGTATGTACAGGGGGAGAGAGGGGGAGAGTGACTTCTAAAACGTGGATAACTTTGCCACGGCAATTCATCCATAAAGTTCAACGGACAGGGCAGATATTCTAGTGTCATATCTCTTGAATATTTTGTTTCTGCAACAGAACATTCTTGAACCTGTGTTCTTCGGCGAATGGAAGAGAGTAGAGGAAGAGTATGTGTTACTGGTGGAACCGGCTTCATTGGTTCTTGGATCATCAAGAGACTTCTTGAAGATGGTTACTCTGTTAACACCACCGTTAG
>JANTPZ010015680.1:0-11409 GCA_025593235.1 Vachellia pachyceras | reverse complement strand
ACAAAGTACACAAAATGAATATACCATGTAGCTAAAGAACATCAGCATTCCATATAGCTAAAGGTGGGGTCTTTTCTTGTTCTTATTTTTAGCTATATACATTTTCCTTGAGTTTCTAACCATGTCTTAAAAGCCAGAATGGACATAGAGTAAGAAAGATTAGTGTATCATAGTTCAAGTGGTTGGAAAGGTTAGGTCATCCGGTTACCTGGTGAAGCAATAATTAAATTAAAAATAATATCATATATTTATAAAATAATCATGTATAAACAAACAGTAAGTTATCAAATAATTTGTTTATAAACTAAAACATGTATATAAATTTTAAAAATTTATAAAACTAACAATAAAAAGAATAAAAAAGGAAAAATTCTAAATAACTATTTAAATTCAAAGCTATGCGTTGGCCATGTAAATTACAAAGGAAAAAATTTTTTCTCATGAAAAATATCGAAAGGTTTAAAAGTTTAACTGTCTCTTTGAATATGTGTCGTAAAATAGGGACTTTTTACCTCCACTATCTTTTTTGCCTCCGCTTGTCTTAAAGGAAAGATGAGGGTAGATGAGAGGATCATATGCAACGGAAGAGAAAGAGAATTACATTAGTGATAAGAATAAAGTTTTAACTCCGAAATATCTGTTAGAAGCTTTTGTAGTTTTATAAAGTGTAATTTTCTCATCTTGGACCACATTTTCATTTTCGTCACATTATTTCATTTTCATTTTCATAAACACATAGCTCAAAAGCAGATCTCAAGGTCATGGTGTACCCAAAAGTAGACCACAAAAGTAGTCTTATTTTGATTGGATGTAATGTTACATCTTTGTATCGCTTGTTGGTAGGTGCATAACATGCTTGACTTAGTAGTAGACTTCAAAGCCACAGTAAATTCTATACCTATTTTAATTGTTTTCGAATGATAATTTTGAAATGAAAAACTTTTGTAAGAAAATATAGATAAAAGATTATCTTTATTTTAAATTCTATACCTAGCATGATAACTATTGATAAGAAACGAAAATGGAAGTAAAAATAAAATATGGACCATTAAGATCATACAATCTACGATAAGACATTAGTTGATGAGCACAAAACATAAATCCCATTTATTGTGACCGCGATGATTAGTTGTATATTATGATTAAATCTGAAAATATTTTCTTAACGACAACTAATTATTAAATGTATCAAAACACGCAGTCGTTTTTTTACTTGATGAAGTTGTTTTTGACATCATATTTATGATACATTATGTACTATCAGAAAAATGTGATTTTTAGTGTGGTAGCTAATATTTTTCTTTGTTAATGCATTTATTAATGGTCAAACAAAGTTTATTTAAATGGCACTATCAAGCCATAATGTGATAACATCGAGGGCCACATTTTCATTGTCATAAAGTTACCCCAACATGGGACAAGAGAGTGTGGGTGGTGGGAAGAGAACGACCAGAGTTATGGAGGTGCAGAGGTAGGGCAGTGGTGCGATTAGTTTGTTGGTGGGTGTGCGGTGTCTTATCAACATCGGATCCCACCCCCCGACCCCAAAAAAAAAAAAAAGCGTGTAAAATTTTCAACCATTGACTGACTTGAGTTTAAAGTGCATAATTTTACAATTTTTAAAACTTGATCAAAATGCATAATTTTAAATGTTAAAGTATTGCAAAATTTTACATAGAGTCTAATAATAAAGAAAAAGGAAAAAAAATATTCGGGAGGTTGATGTTTTACAAAGGGCATTAGAAAAAGCACATTGAAGGCCTCAAACACATAATCGTCTCATAAATATACAGAGAAGTTAACATTTCAATAAACACATTGGTATAATAGTAATAACAAAAATAATAATTTTTTTTATCGATTTACAAGAATGAACCAATTGCTAGCAAACTGCATAAATGTGTGAAGAACTCAGGGGAATTGGGCCAAGCAACAGACAAGGATGGAGGCCCAATGAAGGGAAATAGAAAGGGCTGAAGTGAAGAAAAAGCCCTGAAAGCAGTGTGTATGACGACATCTCATTGCGTATAAGATGATAATGGCTATTAGAGAAGCTAGTTGAATGATTTGGGATGATAGTTGCAGCTAGATTTGGCGTTAAAACGTGCTTGCAATTTAACTTCTTCATTATGTAGTGACATGTTTAAATTATTATGCTTTAATTGTATATAAGCTTATGACATATCCTAGACAAAGTCACATATATAAATGCATGAAATCAGAGACGTATAACAACCATGTCAATTCATACTATCTTGATTTCTTCATTTTCCGTACTAGAGCTTTATTGTCTTACTTTGCACTTTAACTTTGCACATTTAATTTTATAAGCTTACAAATCAATCTAATATGCTTCTCCCCCGTAATTTTTTATTAGATTTCACCTTCAAACTCAAATTAAGAAAAATAAATATTCTTCCCCTTCATCTATGCCATAACCGAAACATAAGGCTTATTGGACAAAATTTTTTACTTTGTGTTTAATGCTCCCATAATTTTCCATTTTGTAATTATTGGAAGCATCAAAACAATCAAATTCCATTTCCTTCTCACTTACCTGTTTGGCTGAAGCATATAAATAGGAAGGGAAATAATGATTTCTCAACATCTCATACCATAAACTACATAATTCCATATATAATCTCTTAATCATGTTTTGATATTAAATCATGCTTCCTATATTTTCCAAAAATTTGACAGAACCTCCCCTTATTTTTCTTGAATCCAAAAATTTCAAAAAGTCAAAAGCAAGGCCAATCATTATCATCATCAACATCATAAATCACTACTTACATTAACTCCAAGCTTGATTCTTGAAACTCTCGCATGAAACCCTAGGCTTTCACTTCTCCTCTTGCTAAATCACACATCAAGAAAGGTTTTAGAATCCTTAGACAAGTTTAGAGAGGAAGAATAATGAGATTAATGAATTAAACACTAAACTTACCTATAATCACTTTAATCTTCCTCCACTTTGCTTCTTTCTTCTTTCTCTCATTTTCTTATTGGTTTCGTTTTTCTTGTTTCTTTATCACTTTGGCAGACACTTGCGGGAGAAATGAGAAACTCACATGATTTGTAAGTGATCTCAAACATCTTAACCAAAATTTATAATTTGCCAAATCCAAATTATTATTTTAATGACATCTTTGTGATCTAATTTCTCAAAATCTTTCTTATTCTCGGGCTATTGGAAGAGCATAAAATTTGTTTCATGCATTTAATTATACCACCTAATTTTTAATTCTTCCATTTATATGCAAGTAATCACTTGCAGATGCATTTCAGGAATTATTAAATCGTAGCCAATAATGTGATTAATAAAAAAATGCATAGGGAGTAATTCCTAATTTTTCTTAAGCTCAAATTTGGTCTTTCAGTATTTTTCCATCAATTCCAAGAAAATGCCTCATTCTTAAGAACAAATACACAAAAGATCTTCTTTAAACTAAATCATCCATTTCATGGGCATAATTTTTTTTTAATAATTTCACATCAATCTTCAAATATTTTCTCAAGTATTTGAGGCCCCTAATATTTTCATCATTAAATTTGCTTATCATCCTTTATTTAGCCAATATTAAATGATAATTAAAATTCATTTCTGACTTAATCTTCTCATTTATACCTCAATTAAGCCTCAAACATATTACGTGCAATTATTCTCTACTTTCTTGTGTCTCCAATGATTTTTTCTAAAATTCTAGGCATAATTTCAAGACTTCACTTTAGAATGTAATTTTTAAAAAGTACACTTTTACCACAATTCATGATGGTAGATATACAATGTTACTGTAGGGTGTGTACAATTTTATTTGGTCTTTATCTAACTTTTACTTTCGTGTTTAACCTTTATTTGAGAGGATCAAATGTTACATATTTCCTCAGGAGTCGTTTTATCTTTCTGGGCATTTTTGTAACTCTCGACCAAGGCTTGATACCCTAAAGTTTAGGGTTATTATTGAGTTTCTAGGCCGAAAATTCATGTTCTGACATCAATCGCCACACGTCCCCATTCCCAACTACCACACATCTATGTGTTGCCTACATCATCGTCATGTCACATATTGATTGCATTTTTTGACCTCCCACTCACATGTTGATGCTTTTACTAGTTGAGTCGAGAAGAACCTGCAAATTTTAAATGCAAATATATATAATAGTTTAAACACAAACACAAATATAAATATATAATTCCATTTATTATTAAATATTTCAATTTATTTTTCTTATTTTATGTAAATATTTATTAATAATTAAAATCTTTTTTATTTAAAATATTTTGGCAAATAATATTTATATTATATTTTTTATTTTCTTTACTAATATTAGTGTTTTAATTTATATAATATATTATTCCAAAATTCACATATGTTCCATCAAAATATTTTACATATATTATATTTTGATTTCAATATTAAATATGAAATAATAATTTATATATATTACTATTTATATAATAATTTTTATTCATATAAATATATTAATTTTAATATAAAATTAGTTATGAATGAAATAGACTTTTCTATTGTAAAATCTAATTAATAAAAAACTTAACTGTTATACAATATAATTTATGTTATATAGCAAAATCAAATGGTTCGAGGATATTCCTCATTCAGATTCAAGATTCCCTCCAAATTTAATTTAGTTAATGATTATAAACAAGTTGTAATCTCATGAGTTTACTAGTAAGCTCGTACATATGTAGTTACTAGACATGGTTTGACATAATAGATAGAAGAAAATTAACCTAAATATGGTCTTTTTATGAAATTGTTTTTAAAACAAGTTTTGAAAAAAAAATCTACTTCGGATTATTAATTTAAAAAATTGCACTTATAAATAAACATACTGAGGCTGGAGGGTGAACATTAAATGAGAATTCATGTTCTCAAATGAAGAAAAAGCCATTGAGTGGAGAAGAAAGGGTTTTCCAATTTTCTCCAAAAAAAATGCAAAAACCAAAAAATAAAAAAATTGTTTTTTAATTTTAAAAACAGATTTCTATTTTCTTGTTTTTAAAAGCACCTAACTAAAAACAAATTAGCAAACAAGTTTTATATTAGTAATTGTTTTGGTTTTTAATATATGACCTAATTGGAGAGTTGATTTCAGCTTTAAATAAAAGATTTATTTGTCATGTTTATTATTACCTCCTATTAATAAACCCTCAACAAGATGGTGGGTTCTTTTTTACAACAACGCATGGTTGAAACTAAAAGCCATCATAAGTAAGGGTATTTTAGTAAAACACATCATATTTATTATAATTAACTAGTTTAATTATCCTCTATGATATAATTAATTGGTGGGTTCTCACATTAAAGCTTTTGTTTGGTTCAATGGAGGCGGAGAGAGGATAATTAAGAGGGGAAAAAAGCTATGGGTTTGTCTGGTTGGAGGGAAAGAGAGAGGAGAGGAGATGAGGGAAGTTAATTATAAGTTGATAAGTATATCCTTCTTTATTCTTTTATAATATTTATATCCAAACTATTATTTTCTAATTTTTGAATCTTAATAATATTTTCCCTCAATTATATCTAAAAAATATTGTTATATGTACTTTTAATGATGAATTTTCTATTTTAACCCACTACCCAATTAATTTCAATTTTTTTGGTTGTCTTGGTTTTTTCATTTAGTTTGATTCTGGTCAACATGGTGGATGGTCTTGCTGGTGAAACCATGAAGTAGCAAACTAGCAATGAAGATTTTATAGATTCAGGTAATATTTGTGCAATTGAGAGCTGAAAGCTGCGGATGGCTTAACCTGTCTTCCTCCATAGATTCCGAATGCTTTCTTCTGTGATACCTTCCTCAATGGAAAGGTCTGTAAAGCCACTGATAATGGAAGGCAACAGAGCCTTTCTCCCTGATTAAATCATGGTCAACATTCTCAAAAGACTTCCAGTAAATCCCTAATCTTCACTACTCCACTCATCCACACCCTTCGCTTCTTGTCCAATGGGAACATTGCAGAGACTCTGATTTCCAACTGAGTATGTTGGATTGTGACTTACGAGAAATTGAGGTTCAGAATGCACCTTTGATTGATTCCTTACAATCTGTTTACATAGTAGGGTCTATCAATGGCTTTCTCTGTCTTAAGGTTATAGATGATAGTAAATCTCTACATTCCATTTTACTGTGGAATCCAGCAACTAGAGAGGTCAGGCATACCAATGATTTTAAAGGAACGTTCCATCTAGGATTTTGCTTTAGTCCAACTGTTAATGCTTACATGGTTGTCATGATTTATGTGCTTGACAATAAGGGTGACTGGGTTCTCATTATCCACGAAGCTGTGGAAGGAGGTAGAATTTGGAAGATTGGAGGGTTTGTGTATTAAGTCTGAAGCTGTTAGTGCCAATGGGGCTGTGTATTGGTTTGAATTAAAGGAAGCTGAAGATGGCGGTTACGATTTGATGGTTTCATTTGACATAGCAAATGAAGTGTTTACATTGATACCCGTGACTGCGGTGCATTATAGTGAAATGAAGAAGCTTGCCGTGGACGAGAATAACCTTGCTATGTTTTGTGAGAAATGGAATGAGGATGATGAAGCATTCGGACTTTGCTTTGAGTTGCGGGTCATGTAGGAAAGTCCGGGCGCATTAGGACAGAGATGGACTTGGACTAACAAATATTAAATTTATTTTAATATTTTAAAGAATAAAAAAATTAAAAAAGGTTAGTCTAAATTATGATTTGTCTAAGATCTCGTTATGATTATCTTAAAACTCTATAAAAGCTTCCTAAATTTATATCGTAAATTTTGTTCTTAAACAATAATGATAATTATCACATAATTTTAAAGTTAAACATCATATTTTTTAAGACAAAATTGAGTCATTAAACGGAATTTTCCTCTCATTTTGTCTTGTGACTTGGAGGCAAAAACGAAACGTCGTTTTGAAGTGGGTCTTCGCACCACAATATTAGAGGCTACAATCACTCTATCACTTTAAATATCATTCTATTTTTATATTTTATATTTTTATAATGTTATGTATTAAAATTTGTTCAAGTCCTTTAGCGATGTTATTTGAAATGATGATTTAGATGTCTATATTTCACCAGCAGATGTTTTTAGCTTTGTTTGAGTGTCCAAGATACACCATGCAACTTTCAATATGAGATTCACTTAGTAATTCAATTTCTCAATTAAAATGGATCTTATCATGCATTTGATGAAGGAAATTATTTATATTTGAAAATGAAAGCAGCTTATGAAGAAGTGATTTTGTTTTTTGGAAGTGTAATATTACTATGTAGAGTAAATTAAAGAGTTGATGGAATTTTACCTGTAGTGTATCTAAAATTAGCGTATTTTAGGAAGTTTAATTAAACTCAAAGAATGAACTTTTTAATTTTAATTTAGTTTAATTAGGTTATACAATTTAAAATTTCAAGAATAATAATGTTGAATTTTACATACTTTTATAAATTTTCTAGATGGTTGTGCTAATATGAAATTTCAACCCAGATCACAAATTTTGATAGATTAAATTAGATGGAGAAGGATATCCAAATTTAATATTTCCATAATTTATGAGTATCCTTATCCATTATTTTCACAATTTTTTATATCATATATGGAATCATCTTCATCCAGTCTCTAATATAAGATCAATTTTAATAAAAAAAATTGAACTACAAACTATAAAATAGATTTTATATTAAGGTCCCGAGGAGGTACCTCTTAAAAAACTTCTTTAAACAACTTCCGGGGTTATATTATTTGATAATGATTGGCTAAAGAACATGTTTGATATATGACTTAAATTTTTATTGATAATAATAAGAACTAGTGCTGGTAGAATTTAACATATAATTGCACAATTTGGGCAATTCATGAACCATTGGGCCCATATGCTATCGTTTTTATGATTTTTTAAATCACCTACTAAACTATTGATCGATTCAAAATGAAAAGGATTGATTATCATGCTTAACTAACTTAAAAAGAATGAAACATGGCCTAGGATGTCACGCATGTTTTCATATTTTTAAATATAAAAAAAAATTGTACATCTTGTCTATTGGATCGTGGAACTTTTTCTGGTAAAACAAAAAGAATACTGGAACGTTTAAGGTAATAAACTTGTTAACAATGGAATCAGATAAGCTAATTAATATTGATAATCTCACGAAGTAATATTTGGACTTCTTTTACGCAGGAGACATGCAATAATAAAACTGGATCATATATAACTATAAACAACCAATCTTAGTAGAAAACACAGGTAAAAAGAGTAAAACCAATCCTAGTAGAAAGCCCAAGAGTAATAAAATTGTAGGATTGGAGCAACAGATTGCAACTCCTCTCACTTGAAAAAAGAAACAAAAAGAATTCGCAACACCAAACGCACACTAAAATCATTTGAAAATGCACACGTAAATCGAGACAAAATTATTCTTACATATCTCGGATTCCGTAAAATCAAGGTGAAGGAAAAGGCACGTCTGGATTCAGAATAGAGCAATAATGCTTTTGGGCAAAAGCTGCCTATATGCATAACCCAAACTGAAGGTGCCTTGCACTTCTTTAAGAAGGGGGAGAGAGAGAATCATGAACAAAGAGAAGACTCTTAAATGCGTCCTACGGTACTTTGATGAAAAGTAAAATTCTCTCATAGATAAAATCCTTATTTTTCATCAATATAACAAAAAAGGCTGTTAAGAATAGGATGAACAACTTGGGGCCAACTGCTGCAGGTTGGGCCAGAGAAGCTTAGTGAGCTCGACAATTGTAGGCCTAGTGTCTCTCTCTCTCTCTCACCAATGCACTTCTCTCTCCAAAAATGTTTGAAGCGGATGACCCGATAGAATGCACCAAAATCCACTATCAGTGGTTGCCGGGGATGGTTGGAGGATAACAGTGGGCCTAAATAGGACGCTTGAGAGCATGTTTGTGTGCTTGAGTCTTTCCTCAATAAGGGTTATGATGAATATGTTAGTATGAAGCTCTAGAGGAGTGGGGAGTAAAGGATTTGTGCAACTAATCAGTGATTTGAGACGAAGATTTAATCGTCTTTGTGGCCCCATTAGAACCAGGATAGTTGCATGGTGAAGAGGGTGGGTTTTGACAAGGTAGATGTTGTGGAAGATTCAGTATTTAGTGCTCATGATGAATGAAGGAGGTGAATTTTAGAGTATTTTTAATGAAGGTTCATGTGAGGCTTGGGGTATATATATGAGTCGTTTATGGGCACCTCAACCCCAGTAGACGATTAGGGATAAGAATACTCCGTTCTTTCACTCTATGACGCTCAACAGGAAGCGTGGGAATAGGATTTGATTCCCTGAAAAGGGTGGATGGCACGTGAGAATATGACAGAGAGAAAATTAAGCAAATGGGGCCTTGTGTAGACTTCGGGGGAAGCTACCCGTCGATTGAGATGTCAATGTTGGTAAGCTTGGGCAGAGAAAGCAAGCAATTTTTGCAATGGAAGCGCTCAAGGCTCTTGGTCCAGATGGCTTCAACCCTTTATTTTTCAAAAGTTAGTGGGAAAGAGATGAATCAAGTATTGGGATTAGAACGTATATATAGCGAAAGAAATTATTACAAATTAGAATTTGTAATCCCACGTATGGATTTGCCAAAGACGTTTAGATCGAGGAGATAGTGTAATACCTTTTTAGATCTTGAATTCGCAGCTTCCTTTGCGTTTGGATCTCTTTTAGTTCCTAAGTCCACAACCTTCTCAAACTTTTCACATTCTTGATCACAATCTATAGGAGCTGACGTTTTTTTGATCGTCTCCATCTACTAGTATCCACGTGAACAGTTCTAAACAATAACAGCATGCTAGCGCTTCTCACATTTCACTCTCTCTAGGGTTTATGTGGCTCACAATCAAATTCGAAAATGCATACCTTCTATTGCTCATGAGTCATCACATTTACTGAACTCATGGAGTGCATTATGACCCAAAATTAATCTTTTATTAATCTTGAAAATCTGAATTTGAATTTCAAAAAGATATTCAAGATCAATATTTATTAATATTGAAATTCGAAATGCAAAAGATATTTAAGATTAATCTTTATTAATCTTGAAATTCAAATTCCAAAACGATATTCAAGATCAATCTTTATTAATATTAAAATTTGAAATCTGAAATTTGAATTTTGCAATTCGAATTTGGATTAATCTGCTTTGATCAAATCATATCTATTTAATTAATCCAAATAATGAGCACACAAATTTAATTTATCTTTATAAATTAATTCAATATTAGTTATTTAATTTATCTAATAAATTAAATATTAAAACTAACATACATTAACATTATCTATATAATATTAATGTAACTTCGAATTTATATATATAAACACATATAAAATTCGAATAAACCCTAAAATTAAAGCTCATGTTGGGTTGTTCTTGCGTGCGATCCTATAGACCCATATGAAGTTGGCAGTGATGGGCTAAACTCAGCAGCCCACAAATTGCAAGTGGCTTCTAGCAAGACGTTGTGACTGCCTAAATCACATGAGGATCGTTAACACGACACAACCTTTCATGCAACCACATCACGTCCCTTCTATCACATAATATCTCAGTCAAGGATGAGGTGTGGATGACATCATCCTCCTATTCTTGACCATTACTTTCTCGACCCCTGAGTAGGCTAATCTCAATAACAAAAACTCCTTCTTCGTTACATTATGGCAATATATTTGTCAGACACACTCATCGAGAGGCCCAGTAATATCTTTCAACTAATGTGAGGGATAAATCCTATCTTGATCATTCACATTCCTCTTCATGAAAGATCCTTAAGCCCGATTATAACCTTTATCATCAACCAGTCAAAGGTGACTTTTGACCAAGTCAAAACTTAATGTCTCTCATATAGGAATCCATGATGATTGTAGGTCAAGGGGCATTATGATGTGATTACAGATGAGATAAGCTAATGACTTAATCCGTGCAGCTTTCTCATAGTGGGTCGGTCCAGCACCTTGTATTATTACAAGTGCCTATGACTTTGCCTCGTATCTCCATACCTTATCAAAGTCATACTGATCTTACTTTATTTATGCTCCCACATAGACAACCGACTCGAGACATTTATGACAATCTTCATAATTTACCCATGGATACAATTATCATAATAAACATGCAAAATCGATGATAATAAAATGGAGAAAATACATTAAAATAAATAATGTCTGAGATACAATGATTAGCCCTATGGCATGGATCCAACATCAAGTACCAGCTGTTAAAAGTAAAAATGTGTTGGGCCTTGACTTGTAAGAATGATAAGGAAAGGAAGAAAGACGAAGAGAAGTGAAGAAGGAGAAGGAGTATAAGCGAAAGAGAAGAGCAAATAACAGAATGGGTGAAGAAGGATATTTATAGGATGTCTGATAGACAATAATAGCAGTTTATGT
>JANTPZ010015674.1:0-11143 GCA_025593235.1 Vachellia pachyceras | reverse complement strand
TTTTGCACATAGAAATCTAGAATATAAAAACATTGAATTTTATTTCGTCAATAAAATATTGTATCAAATATAATTAATTAAATCTATAAAGTAGTGTGCTTTATTACTAAAAAAGCATGTTTTAAATTGAGTAAAATGATAAAAAAAAAAAGGAACTTAGAAATTGTAAAATCCTAATTCAAATATTTACTATAAGAAAAGCTGTGAATTGCTTATTATGAGTGGTTATTATATTATTTTTAATGGCAAAAAAATTATTTAGAATTTTGAAATTTCCACACTCCTTTTTTTTTATCATTTTCCATTTGAATTATCATTCAAGTTCTTATTTTTAATATATTTACAAAATTGAACATACGATGTCACGTCTCTTATATTTTAAAACAACAATGAAAAGAAATTATACAAAGTAATAGCAGAATGATAGATATGGGATGTCATGTGAACACAGAGAGACAGAAGTAACAACTGGACAAGAAACGTAAGTACAAACTGTACCAAGGGAGCTGAACACACAACACGTGGTGGACCCTACACCTACACCATGTGGACTTCCTTAATTATTCTCATAAATTAAATTAAATTAAATTAATAAAGTAAATAAAAAACAAAATGATATTGAAGTATTTTATCACAAATCGAAGAAAAAAATCATCTCGTGTATTTACCTTAAATTGTTAAAATTACTTTAATAAAGTAATCCAAACACCTCCAAAAAGAAATTATAAAGTTCCAAATGAAGATAGAAATATTATGTGATTAAAGTAATTATAAAAGAGAGATGTGTATTGGAGAATTGAAAAATTAACAAGAAAGGTCTAAGCAAAGTATTATTGGGCATGTTTGGATAACGTTGAAAAAATTCGTACAAGTTGAGATAGACACCTTTCATGTATTTACTTAGTGAATTATGAATTAAATTGAAAAAGTAGATTTCACTGTTAATTTAAATATATATAATGTCATAGTACACAGCATTCATATGTTTTAAAAAAATGATTCATATTTATTTAAATGTTTGAAAAATAAATTTGAAAATAATTATGGCAAAGGGATTGCTGGATTGATGCCATAAGTGAGTTCTTAATCCAGAATAGTGAAAGGATTCCATTTTCTTGCCGGCCAAATGATTTGATCCATCGATGAATTGGTGTTGATTTTACGGTCATGATGATGACACGTCCTTTAATTTACTGAATGGAGTGAGGTTAGATTACTGTAAAAGGTACTCAAAGAAATATTTTTACCATTTACGAGGTAAATGTGTGAAGGAGATTATCTCATTTTATAAAAAAATACTGTTGAACGTGTTTTTGGGATGTTCAGAAGCTTTGTCAAACACCCAAATCGTTCCTCTAACTATGAACACAAATCAAGATAAAAAATATCTTGAAATTTGTAAAAAACATTTCGAAATTCATAAATTTTTTTTAAATTTCATAAATTCTTCTTGGAATCAGTAAACTTTTTCTCTCAATAGATTCCCAAATACACATTGTATAACTTGATAATATGCCATTTGGGGAGAGCGTTTGAGGAGTTTAATAATATTTTCTGTAGATTGAGATAATTTCTTTCATATATTTATCCCATAAATTGTAAAATCACTTCTCAACTATTTTTTCAAACAAACACAATATAATCATGACAGCTTTACAAAAGGAAGGATTTAGAAATCGAAACTATAGCTCATGTTTTGTAATATATCATACTTGATATATATAAAACATTAACTTCTATTTAATATTTCTAACAATTTTTTTCTAAATTTTTAATTAATTGATCAATCATATATTTTAACTAATAATTCTTCTTGACGACGATTTTAATGTTTTACAAGATGGAACTAATCACAACCAAACCTTTTAATTTGAGTAGTTAATTGAAACTTACAATAATAACGGGCTTGAGTTTCAGAACTGATCAAATTTGATGAGCATATAAATCTAAACAATTCAATAATTGAATCGTTTCTGTATAATATGAACAGTCTAGATTTATGTTTTTTATTTATTAAAAAATTATTTTAATATATAAAGAATTAAAATGAATATCATCTCTTCATTTTTAAAGTTAAAGGACATTTTAAATTTAAAAAAATTGTCTGTTGAAAATTTTAAATCTGAATAATTGAAACTGTACTGCAGTGCTGAAGGCAGTTGTTCCAAGGCGAAATAGTAAGTGCCAAAATGTAATGAAGCTTTATGGCGGGGAGGACGAAGACACAGTGAGAGACACATCACAGTCCATAGGATTAGATCCTGATTTAATCATGGCCATCGTTTTCATAAATGACAGGTTTTTCCACTAACCATTAAAACCCTCCACTACTTCTGCAATCATCTTCATCATATTTTCATTTCCTCACTTTCTCCCTACCCTCTCTTCATCAATCAATGAATTAATTAATTATATTTCCCCTCTGTTAGTTTTTTTTTCTCTCCACTAAGAAAGGTCAGCGTTCACCCTCTGATAGTACAAATATCAAATAAAAAAAATTAAAAGTAATATTCATGCTATCATGTATGTTTCCATAACTTATTGGCTACAAAGATAGATACATCTTGAGAAATTTACAATCAAATCTTAAATAGGAGAATTAATGAATGAAAGATCCTAAAAATTCATAAAATTAACATAAGGTTGTTAACGACAACCTCAGCAGTTACTCATGGAATATTATGGTAATTTTACGAATCTTTATGACATTTTATTCATTAATTCTTCTATTTGGGATTTGATTGTAAATTTCCCATTGATCTTTGTCCACTAAATAGTTTCCCTTCAATTACTGTATGTCTAAATTACTCTGTAGGTCTTGTTGGATTTTGGTTCTGCCCGACCCCACTATTTTAATTAGAGTTTCCAACTATTCACACACACACATCACATTATAGTTTCCCAAACATTATGAGTAATTGCGCATTTTTTTAAAAAAAAATCCTTGACCTATTAAATAAGGTTGTCTTCCTATGTTATTTATCACCCTAAAGTCTTCCAACAACCTCTTCTTTTCTTTTTATTCTTTTTGGTAAGGTGCATCTATGTTACTTTGTTTCTCTCTTTTCTTTTGGCAACTAAAGCCACGTGAATCTTTCCTATAAATTGGCAGCGAATGACTCCGTTTTAGGGGGCTTGTTTGAAATCAATTTTAGAACTTAAGTTTGGTTTCAAAATCTAAATTTTATCTTAAAATCGAGGTTTTGTCCAAATAAATTTTTTTCCTAAAAGCTATTTTGGTTACAAAACCTCAATTTGAATTTCTCTTTCTTTTTTCCTACCCACTTTTTTGCCTCAGAATCTATAAAAGTTATTTTCTAAAATATATTTTCCAAAACTTAGGTTTTACCTCGAAATCTGTAAAAGCTATTTTCAAAATCACATCCAAACAAGCTTTTAGCATATAACAGAAGTGGATGTGGATGTTACATGCATTAGGGATCAAAATGAGGAATGCGAGTGTGTGATTTCAACTGTAAAGTAACTAATGCACATCAGTGCGATCGCTGAAATCGTAGGGATCATTCAAGGTCTTAATTTATGCGAGTGTAGAGGTTTTAGAAAGATTATTATTTTGACAGATTGTATTGAGGCAATTAATTACAACGTAAAGGGTTATGATTTTGCTTACACTTTTAAGGATGTGGTTGATAAAACGAGGGTTGCTAATATTTTCTGTCGCTAAATGAGAATTTTCTGATGGAAAATAACCATTTAGCAATGGATTTTTCCGTCGCTAAATGGTATTTTTCTAGTAGTGATTAGATTGATTCTTCATAGACATTGATGTTACGTTATCACTCATATTCATAGAGAGGAGATATTTATTACCGATAAATCTTATAGACTAGATAATGGCTTCTGTACTTTGATCAATTCCCACATTTTATCATAGAGATGGCGGTTGATGAAAGCATAGTCATGGATTAAGTTGGTGTAATACTCTGCTTTGAGTAATGAAATCCGGTTAACATTAAAAAAAATTCCTATGATGAAAATATTGCTAAACTTTTGTTAGGGACGATTTTTTAATAATTTAATACGAAGATTTTGTACAAAATGCAGAAGACTGCTCTAGTTATTAAGAAAATAGAAAGCAATTTCAAAATGTAAGATCAAATCTGCTTCAACTAATGAGATCTAAACAAAAAGCCAGGTTTCTCCTAGAGAGAGACATGTCATGATGTTCCATGTGTGCACTTTCTCCAATTGATAAGGTTAACAGGTTTGATCGCTCAAATAACAAAGCGAAAAAAAGACAAGTATTATATATATATATATATAATATTAAA
Organism: Vachellia pachyceras; assembly: GCA_025593235.1. Lineage (NCBI taxonomy): Eukaryota > Viridiplantae > Streptophyta > Magnoliopsida > Fabales > Fabaceae > Vachellia > Vachellia pachyceras. The sequence continues at coordinate 6,851 of JANTPZ010015674.1, read as the reverse complement.
AAATTAAATGGCCACGTCTACAATTGAATGATAAATAAAATAGAATGATTAAATAAGCAAAAAGTATTAGAAAGCCTACCTAATTTGATCCAATGACCTACCAGGCCGAGCTCTTTTTGTGCCACATTTTAATTATATCCATGATAATGACCATTTGACAACTAGGTTTGAAAAAAAAAAGATCATTAAAGACCACAATGTTTCGTCAATTAATCTGTCACTTGATCATGGCTGATTAAAAAACAATAATTATTTAATATTCCACAACAACTTGTAACTTCGATATGCAGAAACTTCTACCAATAATACAAGTTTTGCTATATATGCATTTTAAATATTTGTTTGAAAGGCACGTACGTATCTCTCACCATACCTCACTTGGTGGTCAACTAGTGTAAAAGTGCCTGTATCGATCGATTGAATTTTATATTACAACTTACTAGCATTGATTAATAATTAACATGGCCGGCCTCCTTATTGATCTTAAATAAAAGTGACTTTTGACTTAAAATATATACACTTTGTAGTTTTTAACCAGAAAAGTTTTCCTTATGCATGTATAGATAGAACAAATTGCTTTATATTCTATGTTGTGTATGAAATTATTTCATAAGATTTTTTTTAATTGAGGTGGGAATTAATTAAAACGGTGAAATTTAATTTGATGTGTATGGCAAATCTAATTAATACTTTCATTTCTTTCTTAATATAAGAGTCGGTTGCCCGTTTTTAAAATATTAAAAGCTTTAAATAAATTATTAATTACATTTCATAATGTTTTGAAAAAGTAAATGAACTTTCTTTTATTATATAAATTTTTCTTTGGAAGGAGGGGTTGTTACACGATCTGAGGCAAGTTTCTTCACACCATTGCTTCCTTGGATAGCTTCTTCCCATGCACTGTTTGGAATATGAAAAGAACAAAAAACTTTTGGCCCCTCAAAACACGTTCTCTCTTTCTTTCTTTTAATAAACACGGATCAATGGGCACTTGGTAGAGTTGGTAAAGGTTACTACCAGCATTCCTCAGGGCGAGGGTTTGAACCTCTGAGAAGTGACATATGCGATAATTAACGCAACCTCAAAGAGGTTGTCTCATCGGTACCTCGCTATCACTGTAAGGTCTCCTCACGGGGGTCCAGATTAATCTGGGGCGGGCAATGAACCCAGTATACCCCAGCATACCGGATGATTTATACCAAAAAAAAATAAACACCACAAGCTGTGTGAAGTACTTCTCTGTTTTTATATATATTTCAGGAGAAGGTGGGACATTAAGATATCTAACCAATTAATAATAGATAAATAGATATTCACTTTAAGACAAACGCGCGCGCGCGCGCACGTACGTATATGTACATGCATGTATTTTTAGAAAATATATAGCAGGTCGCTCAAATGATGTGTGTCTCTTATGGTTTTGACACCATAACACTTCATTTGACATCCTAATAGTTAGAATATTGATAAATTTATCATCAGATCTCAATTAACCCAATTAATGAATAAAAGATTTAAAAGACTGATAAAATTACCATTAGGTTCCATCAATAGTTGGTCCGATTATCATTAACAACCTCACAAACCGTCAATAACAAGCAGATCAGCTGCATTTGAGACATGATAGTAATTTTGTCAATCTTTAAAACTTTTTATTCATTAATCAAGTTATTTGGGATTTAATAGTAAATTTGTCCTAAAAGATTTCAGAGGTAGTATATTCTTCTTGAACATCAGTTCTACAGAAACTTTTTAATTTCTTTTGTTGGCTAGTGGCTCATCAAACCAACCCTCACATCATACTCAGATTGAGTATGTATTGTACTTTTAATTAACTTCCCCTTAACAAAATTTTAACTTTTCCCCATTCCTAAGTATTAAAGAAATAACATTTTGTATATGTGCCTAGAAAAAAAAAAATTGGCACCAAGTTTAGCATAACAATTTTGGAGCTATACTCGTTCGTGTCGACTTGATCCATATGTATATGTATGCACAATTAAAGAAATGATTTGAGAAAAAAACATGTATTTGGAAAATTAAACCCATTTTAAAAAAATGTTCATTCTATTATGCATTTTGATGTTCGTGTAACAAATTGCCTATGCACGTTTTGGTATAAAATTGACAATTTCAACTCTAATTAAAAAAAGTCAAATTTATCTGTTTGGTGGCTATATATATAGGATATGGCGGCCATAGAGGTTCTCAATCAAGAGTCAATTAGTCATACGCAGTCCCTTTAGATTCAAAACATTATAATAAATTAGAAATTTACATGGTAGCCATCTAAATTGGAAAAGAAATCAAATAGCCGTATGAACTACTACTACTATTATTAATATAAGAGAGAATCCATTTATTTTTTTTAGATGAATGAAGTTTAATACCCTATTTCAGAATTTATATTTTTCTTTAAACTAATTCATCTTATTTACAAATGATATAAGATCTAATAACACTTCTAAATAAATACTTTTAAGTTACTATTTAGTTTCATAAATATCCTAAAAAAGTAAATGACCTTTACATTGAGGAGCCGATGATGTAGCATATAAGGTAAAACCCTATTAGAGGTACATATTCTTTTTTCTCAATTTTTAATTTGGTATCTATGTATATTTTTCTGTCAATTAAATATTTTAATTTCACTCTCTTAACACAATTAATCCCTGTAACTTTGATATGATTGCATTGTTAGTCCCTATACATTGGTTTAATTAATAGTGTCAACAAAGCAAAATTAAATATTTAATTAAGAGAAAAACGCATATGTACCAAATTAAAAATTTTAAAAAAGTATAGGTGCTTCTGGTATGATTTTTCCTAGAATATAATAATTACTTTATTAACTTAAACTAAATGAGCACATTTTCATATGCACTGTGTAAGACTATGGAATAGGATGTATGTTATTCATAACTTAAAAATGATATGGTATCTTTTCCATATGTTTATAAATATATATGGTAGAAAATCACACTATCCGTATAAAATGGTGCAACTATTTTAGAATTTTATATTAATAATTTTATGGTATGTCTATTCTAATTAAAAGATTATCATATAAGTGTCAACTTAGTTATTAAACTTAAGTTAAGAAATTAATTTAAAATTACATCAAAGTTAAAAATTTAATCTGAAATGGCATGAATGATAATCATAAACTTAGTTTATTATATATGGTATATAAAGATCATAAAATCCATGAACATTCATGAAAGATTTATACTTGTTGGAAGAGATATAATCCGCAGTATGTCAAATATATTTTTTTCAACCTAAATCATCAAATTTCTTAATTTTAAAATATTATAATTTAATTTTAAATATATATGAAAAATAGGATATGTGCATGTTTGGGAAATATTTCACCTAACGGTACACGTAAGTTAACACAAAAAGCATATTGAAATCCGTAAAAATTATTTTAAAATTTGTAAAAAGTATCTTAAAATCCATATATAAATTCTTTTTGGATTCCGTAAATTCTTCTCAGAATCCGTAAACTTATTTCTCCCAATAGATTCTCAAACACACACTATATGAACCAAATTGCTGAGTCGGACAAGGTGGGGGAGATTATCTCATTTTACAGAAAAATATTGTTAAACGTTTTTTTAGAGAGTATATAAACTTTTCCAAACAAACACACCAAATGGCGAGTCCTGTACTGAAAGTGACGACGCCGTTAGGTAGGAAAAGAAAAATTGGCAAGCTCCTCTAGAAATTGACATATTATTATTATTATTATTATTTGGACATTAATATGGACAATTTTGGAGGGTGAGAATCCAACTGGAATACCTATTATGCTTTCAGATTCCTTTTAATCCTTTTCGTGGCCACCGCGGAAGTCCAAGTCAACGTTTCACTTTTTTCGTCAAATATCTTCCCATCACACTTGCCCTCCATACCTTCACCCCCCAATTCCAACTCTACTTTTACAATACCATTCTTTTTAGATTTTAATTTAGAGGCTGATGAAAAGGTAATAATTAACTAATTTTTAAAAAATGAGATTGGGTTTAAGACCACTTAGATATGAGATAGATGTTAGAGCCCATTTGTATGTTGGATAAATTATTTAAAAAATACTTTATTCATTTTTAATAGGGGAGCTAAATAAATAATTTACGAATATTAAAAATCAATTAATTTAATTATTTGGAAAGATGTGTAATGATTTTTCTAAAATAACATATTTATTTACGTGTATTGGAATTGCTCCATATGAAAACCCCTTCATAAGTATAATTAGTAGTATAGTTTGGAGAAATAATTACAAATTTAAAACATTAGAGGTTGGGGTCTTATGTTTAACATCAAATTAAACAATTTGTTTAATATTCACAAATAAAGGTGGTAATTAATAATTGACTTTATCAAAATGATTTCAGTTGTGTATTTGTATTGATATCGTATTTGATATTTTCTGAAATGTGAGTATAGTTTTATATTAATAAGTAAAGTTTTATATATAATAATGATACTTTAAATTGTTTTATGTATTTGTATTGATATCGTATTTGATATTTTATGAAACCAATGCGGCGAGTAGATGCTTTTTAGATGGGTATTTTAAAATATAGAAATACTTATTTTTTTCAATATTTTAAAAATTTTTTATATGTGTCTGTTACTTTTAAAACTTAGTTTGGTTGACACTTCAAAAACATTTTTGAGAAATTATTGTTATTTATTTTAATATTGTGATGTTAAAGCTCTTATACTAAGATGTGTGACATTGATAGAGATACATGAGAGATTACTTTGATATATGGACTCGTTTGGAAGCGCGGCAAAGAAATACTTTTACATAAGTCGAGGTAAATATGTGAAGGGATTATCTCGTTATACGGAAAAATAATGTTAAACGTACGTTTGAATTTTAAAAACGTTGTTCTAAATAAATCATGGTGTTATAAGTTTGTAAATGGTAAACAAATCTTTTTTAATAAATGTAGAAGCTATCTTTTTTATTAAATGCATGGTAACTAACTAGCCATTGCCAGTGGTAAATTAAAGCTACTATTTGGGTTATATTTATAAGTTATTTTCAACTTATTTCATATTGATTAAAAAAATTTTAAAACTCATTTATATAAAAAATTTAAAGATACGATTTATAAATAAGATCAAAATAAATCTTCTTTCTCTTCTTTATAAATAGGACCAAAGAAGTGATTATGATTTTTTTTAGTTTTTTGGTGTTCAACCCTATCAAATGACCATATAATAATAATGCTATTTTTTTAAGATTTTTTTAAATGCAATATGCAATTTTTAGTGTTTTATGAATTCATACGTACATGTATTCTATAAGTATTTTATTCTATATTTTAAAATATTAGTTTACAATTACGTATTTTATCTAATTCATGCACCATATCTTTATTAGATATATACAGTTTTATTTTACACACTTTTGTTCATTAATCATAGCATCCGGGGGAGAGAGCAATATTGGGCCTGTTTTGGAACACGATAGAGAAATATTTTTACGTAATTTGAAGTAAATATGTGAAAGAAATTATCTCGTTTTGCGGAAAAATACTGTTGAACGTGCATTTAACCCTTCATAATCGTTGCCAAACACACCCATTAATTCAACGCACATGAATCAATGCTTGAAAGCCAAAGGATTTTGTGCTTGTTTTAGAAGCACGTTCGAATAATGTTGTATACAAATCGAGATAAATCTTCTCTCAGATACCTACTTCAATTTATGTAAAATCACTTTTCTGACGAATTCCCCTCCCGTTACGTTTTACAATGAATAAGCATCATATTTACTATATTTCTATTTATAAAAAAATATTTATAGTTTGTCTAAGTTTTTTGTTAGTTTCCTATTTTGACCCCATCTATTCCTCATTGTAATTTAAATGTATTATTGTCACATTCTTTAAAGATTGATTTCATTTTCTCATTATCTCTCATTCCCTCTCTCCCGTAAATAAATGTACTTTTGAGATAAGGGCTATAATGTTTCTTATTTATTAACATCAACTAACTTTTTAATGGACCCAATTTGATTAATTGTTCATTATGTAAAGCAATTTGATAATAATAAATTTAGATAAGAGGTCATGACCTTAGGTTTCAAAAGAAAATAATGAGTACCTTTTTTATGTTATGAATATGGGATATACTTTGTTAAGCTTAACATTTCCCTCATACTTAAAGAATTGAAAAGGAATAAAAATATGCATAGTTTTTAAATCATAATAAAACTAATGTACGGTATGATTATAAAATAAATAAGCATATTTTTATATAATATAACAATTTTTTGATGACATATAATATAAAAATTTTAACCATAGGTATAGTGTGATTATATATTTTTTTAAATCTGGTACTTCTACAAATCTTATTTATCCAATAAGGGAAGATTTGTTTCCATATTTATAAGTTTTATAATTAAATTTTGGTTTAATGTGAAAAAACTTCCATAAACTTTACCAAAAAGCCTATCTAACACTACATGGTTTTCGGGGTCTAGAAATACAAATACAAAAGTAGTATGAGTTCTACTATAAAAAGCAAGAACCGGACCGGTGATTGAACCGGATAAGGTAGTGGGTTAAGGGTCAGTGGGTCAGACCGGAGTCAAACCGGGGTCAAACCGGTGTTAAATAAAAAATTAAAAATATACTTTACAATAATATTTATTTTATAATAAAATTAAAATTAATATTATTTTAATTTTTTAAAATTTTTCCCTATTTTCTTCTCCCTCCTTCCCATGTGATTGTGCCAGGTGCATGCTCTCAAGTCTCATCAATCAATTCATGCCTTCACCACACACGCCACATGCCTTCACCATCACTCTTTCCATCATCTCT
>JANTPZ010015671.1:0-11188 GCA_025593235.1 Vachellia pachyceras | reverse complement strand
TAATTAAAAAAATCAAAAAGGAAAAATTATATAAAAATTTCAAATTATGTTAGTTGGCTAAGCTATCTAAGATTATTTAGTTAATTTTCATGTATAATCATCATATTTAAAATTAGTTTCTTCATTTAACTTGAACTCGTCTCCACAATTGATCCCACAATATCATCATATTTAAAATTAGTTTCTTCATTTAACTTGAACTCATCTCCACAATTGATCCCGCAATTTCTTTTCCCCCTTTTACTTTGACCAATAGCCCCTGAATTTAAATGTTCCACAATTAAAAATATTTATTTTATTAAGCACAAGCATCCGATAATATCAAATATTAAATGTGAACATCTTTCCCAACGAAATTACAATCTTTATAACTAACACAACCCTCTCACAAAATATTTCACTAGTTTAACTTTTATAAATAAAATAGTCTATTGTATACACATGCATAAACACACATGTGTCCTAAATCTTTATCACTACTGTAAACTTTCTTAATTAATAAAAAAGTATGTGAACAACATTTAATTATAATGTAAATCTACTTGATATTAGATGATTATTGATTATTTGATTTATGGTTTATATTTAATTTGAATTGTAATGTTTGAATTCAACCTTATGAAGTGTATTATATATGTTTAAGTTGTATTATTTAAAATTTAAATTAGATATTTTATGTTCAATTTTGTAATGTATTTTTATAAATTAAATATTTGAAAAAAAAGATATTTTATTTTAGGTATTAAAAATGAAATAGATAATTCGAGTTGAAAAATATTATGTGTAAAAAATATCAAAAAATGTTAAAAAAAAGTGACGAGTTGAATTGGATAAATATCGACATGTCAACATGTGGGACTTTTAGCCCAATCTACGGGCTGGCCTGCTTTACCACCGATACGATCAAAATGGATCCCATGTAAACAAATTATATATAGACTACTTGGACATCGTAGGATTTAGAAAATGATCTTATGGATCATGAAAAGCAACGACTTTGTTATAAATAGTTAATTATGTCATCTTTAATAAAGTGACATGAAAGACCTAACATGCAATACTTTTCTTTTCAATTAAACAAAACTCTTTACTACAAAATTCCCAAAAAAAATTCGTTTGCAAACAAAAGTTCCGTATTTTCTTCACCATGAATTGATACAAAATAGAAGATTTTATTGGGGGAAAAGAAAATACTATACACTAAATCATGGACTATATTTTTTTCAAAGTAAAATTTAAATGGAGTTATCTAAAATATATTATTTAATTAATTTATACATGGCCTTGTTCTATGCACGTTCTCATATAAAGAAACTTCAAGGAAACTTGGTCAAAAGTAAATCTATAAAGCAAGAAATTTGGATCACCTAAAATATTAAATAACAAATAAACAGTAAAAATTTGGACCATCCAAAGAATGAATGATTCACACATAATGCCTATAAAAGTGTATTTAGGTAAATTGAGATAAACATTTTTCAAATAATTAGTCAATAAATAACATATTCAATTATATTCAATCTATTTGGACTACAAAATTGTATTTAGGTAAATTGAGATAAATTTTTTTCAAATAATTATCTTAACTGTCCGACAGCAAATGTTACGGAAAAAGTGGCTTTTACTTTAACATATTGATAAAAATCATTGGAAGGGATATATATTTCTTATCAGAGGATGAATATATATACACGGTCTTTGGGGTTGAGGATCACGTAAATCACGAACATGCAGATACAGACTCATAAAGATGACAGCGTGATCCCTGAAACTACGTAATTGCCTATGTAAATATGGAAATGCTACAAGAAGAGGATATACAGGCTGGGAACATAAATAAGCAGCACACAATGATATCTTTCACTCCCCCTCAAGTTGGAGCATGCAAGTTCACAATGCCCAACTTGCCTCTCAAATACTGAAAGTCGTCCTTCCCAAGTGCCTTTGTGAATATGTCTGCAAGCTGTTCCTTTGTCCATATCTTCGTTGGCCTCACTTCTCTAGACTGCACTCGCTCCCTTATAAAATAGCAGTCTATCTCAACATGCTTAGTCCGCTCGTGAAAGATCAGGTTCCTCGTGATATGCAATGCTGCTTGGTTATCGCAGTATAGCACAGTTCCTTTCCTTTGTGTGGCCCCAAGTTCTTCCATAAGCCATCTTAACCAAATCAGCTCACTCACTGTGTTGGCCATTGCCCTATATTCTGACTCTGCCGATGACCTTGAAACTACACTTTGCTTCTTCGTTCGCCAAGATATTGGTGAGCCACCTAGTTTTACCAAGTAGCCTGTGCATGAGCGTCGATCGAGGGGGCTTCTTGCCCAATCTGCATCATAGAAGGCTTCTAATTCCAACGGCCCATCACTTCTCAAGAGAACTCCTTGTCCTGGTGTTCCTTTCAAATACCTTAGGATCCTTTCAACAGCATTTAGATGCATCTGCTTGGGCACTGTGCAGTATTGACTAAGTGTGTTCACTGCGTAAACGATGTCTGGTCGAGTCACAGTCAGATACATTAATTTCCCAATGAGCTTCCTATAGCTCGTCTCCTCCACATCTTTATTATCATCACAGTCCTTATCTTCATCGTCATCATGTATTACCAATCTTGCATTCTGTTCCATAGGAAACTCTGATGGTTTGCACCCCTCCATACCGACCTGTCTGAGCAGGTCCAGAACATACTTCCTCTGGTTCAACATTATTCCTTTCATCGACCTAGCAACCTCAATGCCAAGAAAAAACTTCAATGGCCCAAGATTTTTGATGCTGAATTTCTTGTCCAAGTGACACTTAACCTCGTTAATCTTTTCAATGTGCGTTCCTGCTATTATTACATCATCTACATAGATTAGTGCCACAATGAACATGGATTCCTTCCTGTATATAAACAAGGAATGGTCTGCTCGTGATTGAACAAAGTCCATGTTTTTCAACGAATCCGTGAATTTCTCATACCAGTTTCTAGATGCCTGTTTGAGACCGTAGAGGGACTTCCTCAATCTGCACACTCTAGTGTCTCCTTCCTTTGCAAAACCTTCTGGAACTTTCATGTACACCTCTTCATGTAAATCTCCATGGAGAAAGGCGTTATTCACATCGAGCTGATGCACTATCCATCCTTTCTTTGCTGCCACAGCAAGCAGCGCTCTCACAGTCACAAGTTTTGCAACTGGCGCAAATGTTTCATGATAGTCGATGCCTTCCTCTTGCGTGAAGCCTCTCGCCACAAGGCGAGCCTTGAATTTGTCTAGATCTCCTGTGGGCTTATACTTAACCTTGAACACCCACTTTGAGTCAATGATGTTCTTCCCTGGTGGTGCTTCTTCCAACGTCCAGGTCCCGTTCTGTTCAAGTGCCTCAACCTCTTTCCTCATCGCTTCTCGCCAATGCTCATGTCTCACTGCCTCCTTGTAGCCTTTTGGTTCTCTGATCTTGTCCACAGTCATTAAGAAGGCTTTGTGCTCTGGTGAGAACCTGTCATTTGATACAAAATTCCCAATAGGGTGAGCTGTTGTTCCATGCATCTGTGACGTGTCTTCTTGCTGCATGAGTGAAGGAGGTAGTTCTATCTGATAACCACTTAGGTGTTTAGGAGGTTCTCTGGTGCGTTGGCTACGTCTAACTCCTGCATCAGTGGTTTCTGTTCCACTAGCTATATCATGTTCTTGATTATTACCCTCAGCCCATTGAATACCCGAAGGTGTTTCTTCTGAATCCGAGGAGTTCACTAGATTTGGGCTGATGCTTTCTGCTTCCCATGATGACTCCAGCCTCTGACCAACGCCTTTTTGCTCTTGTATTGTGGTTGTTTGGCCCACTTCTCTGAAAGGAAACTGTTCCTCATAAAAGGTCACATCCTGTGCGACCAGTACCTTTCTCTTCTCAATATCAAAAACTCGATATCCCTTTTGACCACTTGGGTAGCCAATGAATACGCACTTTCTCCCCCTCACTTCAAATTTATCAGTGTTGGTTGGATCATGAGCATAAGCAAGACACCCAAACACTCTCAGATGCCCATAACTCACCTTTCTTTTGGTCAAAACTTCATAGGGTATTTTATTTTGAGTGGCCTTTGTATGTAATCTATTTATAATGTGCACAGCAGTAAGTACACACTCACCCCAAAAGTCCTTTGGTAAGTTCGCATGGATTCTCAGCGTGCGAGCCATCTCAACTATGTGCCTGTGCTTGCGCTCAACCACCCCGTTCTGTTGTGGAGTATACACACGTGAGGTTTGCACCATTATCCCGTTCTCGTTGCAATGATTTAATATCTCGGAGGATTTGAATTCAGTCCCATTGTCTGTTCGAATCTGTTTGACCTTCGTTTTATATTGAGTCTCGACCATGTTCAAAAAAGTGCATAAGAGTTTACTAACCTCGTTTTTGTGTTTCATTAGGAAAACCCATGTTGCTCTACTAAAGTCATCCACAATCGTAAGAAAATATTGAGCTCCTGATAAAGAAGGAATTCTGTATGGTCCCCACACATCACAATGAATGAGATCAAAACACAATCTACTTTTAATTGAGCTGTCATCAAAAGGCAATCTGGTATGTTTTGCCTTATTACAAGAATCACAAAAATCAAGAGTAGGATTTAAATTCATCATTTTCATCTTTTCCTTTGACGCATGTCCCAGCCTTAAGTACCACATTTCTGGTTTTTCAGATCTCCTTGCCATCAGCGATACTTGACTTCCTCCCGTGGCCTCAAGGATGTAGATTCCATCAAAGTATTTCCCCATTCCAATCACTTTGTTCGTACGGAGATCCAGAATCAGGCACAGGTCCTTGACAAAAATAACCGCAAGATTATCATCATGTGTAAGCCTCCCAACTGATAGCAAATTGCACTTGAAATCCGGTATTTTAAGTACATCCTTAAGAAGCATGCCATTGTTTAACCTTAAACTGCCTGATGATTTTACTGGTATCTTTTCACCGTTTGGAATTTTCACAGGCAAGTAACTGTCCTTTCTTTCATTCAACAAAGATTTATTTTCACAGATTATGTGCTCACTGGCCCCTGAGTCAATCACCCATATTTTATCAAAGTTTACAGTGTACTCACCTGTCATGTTGGCAACTGGACGCTTCTGTGAATATTTCTGGCTCTCTACTTCGCCATTCAGAGTTTGCATCAGCTTTTCGTATTGTTCTGTATTGAGGCCGGGGATTGGACTCTCATTTGCATTTACATACGCAGCCTTTGGTCCGGTTCGCTTGTCATTCCATGAGTTTAACCTTTCTCTTCTATCTCTATGTGGTCTCTTCCAGTCCGTGGGGTAACCAATGATCTCAAAGCATTTTTCTTCTGTGTGCCCCTGCTTTTGGCAATGTTCACATCGGATCTTCTCTCTCCTTCCATCTCTTCGATCGTCCGCGCCTCTGTTCAACCCCACACCTCGGACTTGGAATGCCATGCCTTCAATGTTTACCTTTTGCATGGTTGATACTTGTCTCTGTTTTTCGTCTTCCGAAACTAGATGATAGGCAGCACTTACGCTCATTAGTGGCTTAGTGCTGAGGATGTGTGTCTTCACTGCTCCAAAATCTTCATTTAAACCCATAAGGAACTCATAGAGTTGGTCCCTATCTCTAGATTCTGCAATAGCTTTCTCGACATCACATTTGCAATTCCCACAAGAACATTTTGGTGCAAGATTAATGGACTGTGCCTCATCCCAGAGAGCCTTGAGTTTTGTGTAGTAAAACGCCACGGGTTGTTTGTCCTGCCTCAAGCATGCAATATCTCTGCGAAGCTCGTACAGTCTTGGCGCACTACCCTTTCCAAACCTTTCAGATAGATCTGACCATATCTCCCTTGCCGTTTTTGCATACCGAACACTCTTTCGTACATCCTTTTCCATGGCACTTTTAAGCCATCCTTTCACCATTGCATCACAACGAATCCAAAGAGACAGATCAACGGAATTTGTATCAGGTTGCTTCAGAGAGCCATCAGCAAACCCAATCTTGTTCTTGGCTAAGAGTGCATTTGTCATGTCGTTCATCCATTCAGAATAATTAACCTCAGAGAGCAGTTCGCTCACGTATACCTGCCCTGGGTTGTCCGAGGCATGCAGAAAGTAGGGAGAGTTTGCGTCTGGACTGCTCCCAGTCTGCTTCTCGGCCGCCATTATTTCTCTCCCTTAAGAATCGTCCCTTAGGTCTAGAACCTAGAGCTCTGATACCATGATAAAAATCATTGGAAGGGATATATATTTCTTATCAGAGGATGAATATATATACACGGTCTTTGGGGTTGAGGATCACGTAAATCACGGACATGCAGATACAGACTCATAAAGATGACAGCGTGATCCCTAAAACTACGTAATTGCCTATGTAAATATGGAAATGCTACAAGAAGAGGATATACAGTCTGGAAACATAAATAAGCAGCACACAATGATATCTTTCACTAACTATCACTCATATTTTCATTTACACCATTTCAATGTTTGAAGAGTTATGTTTTTCTGAAAAAACTTCTATAAATTCGATATGTACTGAGACATTAACAAAATTGAGTTTATTTGAACAGCCCTCCAATAGCCCAATTCAGGTTTGGAGCCTCTATAGCCTCTCTCTCTCTCTCTCTCTAATATGCCCTTTATAATGCTCTGACCTCTTTAATGTTTTTTTTCTTTTTTCTTTTCTTGTGATCGTTAAGTTTATATAAAATGAGTGATATTACGATATTTTATAGGTATAGAATAGTGCAGTTTTGAATACTTTTTTAAAGTTTTCAAAAAAAAACTCAAAGTTATGCATTATTGATTTATTTTTTAAAAAAAATCATAAAAGATTCAAAACTGCACCATTCTATGTTGATAAGATTTCAAAATGATACGAATTTTAGGTAGAATACAATGGTAAAAAGAAATTAAAAAAAAAACCTTTTGGGATGTTAGAAAATTTTGTGACATTAGAGAGCATTAGAGGGAGGTACAAATGAAGATGCCTAGTGCGGTAATTCAAGTGAGAAGCATGCTTGAAAGTGAAGTTGATCATTAAGTTCTACGTAAAGACATGATAAATGTATGCTTAGCTCATGAGATTGTATTAATTAATATATATTGAAGCCAATTGTGCAGGAGAAAATGTCTTCGGACGACATCGCTAAATTGTATAACGCAGCTAGTAATGGCAAGTGGGAAGAATTCCGTAAAATATATACGGGAAAAAAGGAGCTTCGCACTGCGGAGATAACGACGACAGGGTACACAGCGTTACACTTGGCGGTGTATTGTGGGAAAGCGAAGGAAGTAGAATCCATGGTGGACTTTGTTTGCAAAAAAAAAGAGTAACGAGGAGGACGAGACGACGTCGTTGTTGTCATCCGTGGAAGAAAATGGAGATGAGAAGAAGCTTGTCCTTAGGGCTGAGGACAAGGCAGGTAAACTCTTTTGCATTTAGCAGCTTCAAATGGGAGTGTTAGAATGTGCAATGAGGCAGAGCCCTCCTTAATTGGAAGACCTAACAAAGCCGGCGAGACACCTCTCTTCATGGCGGCTCTCAACGGCCATAGAACAGCTTTTCTTTGGCTTCATTATCGTCACAGGGATGGTTCTCAAGGTTCTTCAAGTCCAACCCGTGATGCTCAGTATAAAAGGGATGACAATGATATACCATTCTTCATTGTGCAATTGCAGGAGGACATATTGGTAAATGGAAACGATTGCTTATTATTTCGTAGAGCGTCATTAATAGAGTGCTCAAATCACACCATTATTTGAAAGATCGTGTATGTTTAGTTTTGTACCCTTCAAAACTTAATTATACCAGAAAATTGCATCATAACCCTCATTGCTCCTTTATATATATATATATATATATATATAAGATCCAACTAACTGTATTATGAAAATTACGAAAGTTAAATAAATTACTTAATTATCACATACTTTACGTGATCCTTTTGAAATACTAATGTGTATTATATTGAATCATATATAAGTTATAAAAATTAGTTTCGAGCAAAATGATAAATATAAATATTTTTAAAATAATTTATTTAATTTCCTCAATATCCTTAAATTAATTAACTAAATTTTGTATTAAAGATCAGAGGGATGTAGTATCGTTTATTTATTCAGGTTCATATATGTGGGTTGCTTTGATTTCGCAGATGTGGCGATGGAAATAGTTTGCCTTTACAAAGATTATATGGAAGAGATGGCTCTCACGCGCAATAAGAATGGATTAACCCCACTCCATATCTTAGCCGTGACCCCTTCAGCTTTCAAAAGTACTGATCTCCCTCGTCAATCTTTCATTGTTAAACTTCTTTATCACTGTAAGTACTGTGTTTCTGTGATTTCATTTCATGCTTGGAATGATGACAGGTTTCTGTTTTTGAATTTTAAGCTTCCAGTAACCTTTTTCACAATACATCTTTCTATATATATATAGGTCTTTCCTTACAGATCTTTTTCAACAAGGTGAGGCAAGATCATAGTTCACCCATTTTGCGATCTTGTTGGTTCATTACTAAACCAAGTAGTGGTTGAGATTTCTCTAATGTGCCCCATTTCAATAACAAAAACATGATATAATAGTGTTGTATGTTTGAATTAATGAGTGTGACTTGTTCTTTTGGAACTTCGAAGGGTTTTTTAGAGTTGAGGAGATGAAGCAGGCCACAAAGTGGGAAGAAATCGAACAACTTGAATGCAAATCAAGCGTCCGGGCCCTCACGAATTCATTGTTAAATTATGCTAAAAGTAAGTATGATTTTTTTTTTTTGTGTGTATTCAGCACCCCAATTTATTTTTATATTTATTCGAAACGCCACATGAAACACCCCACTGAGTGAACTGAAGACTATATGATTCAGGCTTTTTGAGAAGAAAATTCTCCCCCTATACACCCTACTTATAGCAGGTACGCCATGTCAATATGTCTACTTTATTAAGTGAAAATTGTGCGTGTGTGTAAGCATACTGATAATATATATATATATATATATATCAACTATCATTAAACTCCCAGAAACCAAAACCACCATGAGCCATTAATCAATTAAGGTCCCTACCAATGAAAACAATTTCATTTTGTGGTGTGGTATGCTTTGAGTATTTATGTAGATAACTATTGAATAAAAGTAATTCCATTAGAGTGTTGACACAAATCAAAATAAAATTCGTTTCATATACTTACCTCATATATCATAAATCATATTAGAAAAGTAATTTCACCACTAATCCAAATAGACCCTTAATCGTAATATGCTGCTCTATTGAAGTTTAAATTTAAGAAAAATCCCAATAATATTTATTTGGGTTAAACTCAATGCCTAGATACAAAATTTTAAATGACCATATTTTACTTTAATTATACATAATTATAAATTATTTTTTATTATTAATTTCTAAAAAAATATTTTGCTGTAACTGACTTGATGAGGAACTTATACATAGAAAATCGGCTCCATGGAATACGGAAAATGAAGGAGAAGCACACATGGTCTCATCAAATATTGCGAGAACTTCTTCACATATTGAAAGAACTTCCTGGACATGCTTCCCGTGAAGATATCTTAGCAAAACCATATGAAGAGGATAGCGGTAAAAATATTTATTTAAACCCAAAGCGTTAGTTCATATACGCATTATTAGTTTATTATAAATATATAGAACCTGACATTTTACGAAGAGTGGATAATCATTCTTTACATCTACAGTTGGATCAGGTAATGATAAAATATTGAGTAAATTACATCCATATGTTCTGAGTTTTGTTCCAATTGTACAAAATTTCTTAAGAAAAATTAAAAAAAAATTCGTTAAAAACGAAACTTTAAATTATACATATCATTCTTGGATAGTTTTATTAACAAACTCTTTTTATATTTTCAAAATGCATGCAAGTTTTATAATATAATCAATTGCAAATATTTGTCAGGTGCCATCTGAAATTACATGGTCCTTTTTTATCTACTTTTTCACTAAAATATCACATCCTATCTACATTATGATTGATATCAGAATTACATATAGATCATCAAAGAATAATGGTGGGTCAAGTTTCATTAAATAATCAGAATATCAATTCAATGAATTGTAGATTTTCCGTAAGAGCAAGTTTTTAAGTTAGCTTGCTTTTTCTCTGCAACCACAACAACCTAATTTTGTGATTTGTATTTTGAATTATTGGATAGAGAAGGGATCTAAAATAGTTGACGCACCCCTAATGATTGTTGCTAAGAATGGTGTAATAGAAATGGTGGAGAATATCTTTAAATCATTTCCATCTACGAAGAAAGAAGTGAATGAAGAGGGAAAGAACGTGATTCTATTAACTGCAGAGATGAGGCAGACCAGGTTGTATAAGTTTTTATGTGAAAATGTGAAGTTTAACCAAAGTTTATTTGGGCAAGTGGATAAAAATGGAAACACTGCAATGCACTTGGCAGACAAGCTGGGGATCAACCTAAAATTGCAGACAACTACCATGATAGAGGAATGGAAGTGGTTTGAGGTACGTATCTTTTTTGCAATTAAAATCTCCATAGCTTGCCAACAAGTTGTTGGTTTAGATGGTAGGCGGTTTCAACCCCAAATGGAGGAGAACATAAGTTTGAATCCAGAGAAACACATTTGTTGTAAGGGCTTTAACTGCTCCCAACCTGACAAAGATTTGTCTTATGTCCAAAGTGATCTGCGGACAGTCTTTTAGATATATAAAAAAAGAACTCTGTGGCTTGGAGTCAAAGATTTTTTCAAAACGTTGTGTGAATACACACACACACACACACACATATATATATAATATGAATTGATTGGTGTGCAGTTCGTGAAAAGATCAGTGCCTTCTGAATTGTGGGAGAAATACAACAATGAGCAGAAAACAGCAGAAGAAATCTTTAGAGGTAGTTATGAGGAACAAATGAAAAGTGACAGAGAGTGGTTGAATCAGACCTCACAAGCAGGTCCCGTGGTGTCAACCCTAGTTGCGTCCATAGCCTTTTCCAATGTGGCAGGAAATTTCGATGAAAACAACTGCTCATCACTTGTGGCCCTTTCCTTGTCCCTCACTTCCACCATCTCCTTTCTGGGCATACGTGCTTTTCGGTCTCAATCTGTTCACTTTTGGAGATATGTTCCTTTCATGCTTCACATTGCTGTTTTTGCCATGTTTGGCTCCATTGTGTCTTTGTGGATCTCCCTCTT